>VWZX01004997.1:293415-569413 GCA_013399015.1 Galbula dea
CCACTGTGCTCTGCTCTGGTGAGACCTCATCTGGAGTACTGTGTTCAGCTCTGGAGCCCTCAACACAGGAAGGACATGGACCTGCTGGTGTGGGTCCAAAGGAGGGCTACAAAAATGATCAGGGGGCTGGAACACCTCCCCTGTGAGGATAGGCTGAGAGAGCTGGGGTTGTTCAGCCTCGAGAAGAGAAGGCTTCGGGGGGACCTAATAGTCACCTTCCAGTACCTAAAGGGGTCATATAGAAAGGCTGGGGAGGGCCTGTTTACAAAGGCCTGTAGTGACAGGACAAGGGGTAATGGATTTAAATTAGGGAAGAGTAGGTTTAGATTAGATATTAGGAAAAAGTTCCTTACCATGAGGGTAGTGGAACACTGGAACAGGTTGCCCAGGCAGGTGGTTGAGGCCCCGTCCCTGGAGGTGTTCGAGGTGAGGCTGGACAGGGTGCTCGGCAACCTGATTTAGTTGGAGATGTGCCTACTCACTGTAGGGGGGGTTGGACTAGATGACCTCTAAGGTCCCTTCCAACCCTGATAATTCTACGATTCTATGAAAATACTCTCAAGTCTAGATGGGTTACCAGCAAATAAAAAGCATCTCCAGTTCTGTTTGGCCTTACTCTACTGTTTAATGGGACACAATTTGAAACATCTAATAAATTAGGATTATAAACAAACCCACAAATGAAGATAAATGGCTCACATGCTGCCCCTGGCCCTTGAATTCTCTTTTCAGGTATTTTAATTTTGTCTTTCATTATTTTCAGTACTTTTTTTTCTTCCCATTGCTGTTTGAGAAATCTCCCAAGGGAACAGTCAAACACTTCTTTACTGTTCTGTGTTGCATACACAACAAGATTATTTGAACAATGATCAACACACAATAATCATCACCGGATGCACATTTTTTTTTTCCTCCTGACTAATAATCATAAGCTCTACACACAACACAAAAGCTGCAGTAATGAACAGGGGAAAAGTGCAATGACCATACTTCATGTAAAAACTCCCATCAAAATCTAACCACTAGCTGTTAGAGTCAACATCTCTTAGTGACTAACTTTGAACTTCTCATATTTTTCTAATAAGGAAAAAAATAGCAAATGCCAAAGCTGCCTAAATGATAGAACTGTATGGAACTTAGAGAAGGCCTTAAAGATTACAGTATAAAAAGGACACGCTGGATAACATGACTACTCCACAAAAGGGAGTCTTCCCAAGCAGCAAATTACCTCAGGCATCCTGTCGTATTGCGCAGAACCAGGGAAGTCTGAAATTTCATCTTATGGTCCTCATCAAAGGAAGAGCTGTTCCACCCAGAATGGGGCACGATCACAGTGTTTGTCAGCGTCGACAGAGCATCTCTAATGATTGTCATCTTTACTGCATCGCATGAAGACAGGTTCCAGAGAACCCCTTAAGAAGAGATTTCATTGCGGTTAAGTTAGGAAAGACTTAGTGAACAAACAGAGCAACCTTAACTACTTAAAAGGCATCACTTTAAAAAGGAGAAGGGTAATCTACCTAAGCAAAATCAAAAGAAATATAATTAGTCTGCAATGTAACTTCAATATAATTCCAACATTACTGGTCAGTAAGTGGTCAGCAAAGTTGCCATTAAAATATTCACTTTACAAATGGAAATAAGTATTTCTAAACTCCAGGTTACTACGTGTTCAGCAGCCTTCACTCTGTCTGTGAGGAGTTGAATACGAGGTGATCACCAGAATAACTCTAAACGACCAGCAGCTTGGTCTCCCACAACACTGAGAAGGAAAACATGCCTATCAGTGACTAAATATTCTTTTCTTAAGGAAAAATATTCAGCAGAAACACACACTGACAGGAGATATTCCCTTCTTTCCCACCTGAGGTACAGCTCATCCTGCTCCCCAAAAAGGGAAGTCCCTTGCGCAGGACAGGGGCCCAGAGGAGTGTTCCCAAGAAGCACACTCTCCTCTGCAGAACATGTTCCCCTCTGTCCGAAACAAAGATGCCTTGAGCTGACTGCTCTGACAGGGGGGTTGGACCAGGTGATCTCCAGAGGTCCCTTCCAACTTCTAATATTCTGTGACTGTATCTCTGACACCAATATCTCACTTCGATCTCTGAGGATCAATCAGTGGAGTAATGGGAAGAGAAATCTCTCTCATTGTGTGGTGTGCCCAGGAACAGGCCAAACCAGTGCCAGCTGGTATGAACATGCACAGCAGACACCTCTGCTCCTACAGAGGTCACTAACGGATATGCAAGACTAATTCAGCACAAAACTTCACATAAAACAAAAAATGGAAGTTGTTCAATCATTTACTATTAGCTGAAGTTTTACTTCCGTCACCTGTGTGCACATTTGTAGGTGCACGCGCACCGTCCCAGCAGCTGGAACGGAGCGTGGTATCAGGAACACTGCTTCCCGAATGTGCCAGGCAGGAACGGCACCCGACACTGCTAGAGGAGAATTCCAGGGCAGAAGGAAAGGTGTGTTTACATGAACAGAAAAAACCTCTCTGAGGAAGGCAGCTGCTGGTAACCTCCTTCCAGTAATTGTTCATAGGGATACTACAACTATGGGTGGCCCTAAGCGGTAAGCTCCTGATCACATGGTTATGTGGAGGAGGTCACTGCTGGAGCTGTCACTGTTCTGCTAGGAGAAATGTGTCATGCTCTGTACTTCAGACAATGGCACAGCCTTTAGTGGAAGGGCAGCTACAACCCAGCAGCTGTATCTCAAATGTGAAAATCCTCCTTACAGCCACCACTGGCACTGCATGGCCTCTGTGAGTAAGTGACCTGATCCCCTAGTGGCACTTTCATGTGGTGCCTCACAAGCTCTAGCCAGCCTGCAGTCTGAGATGGGAAGGCATGTTTATCAGGGGACAGAAGGCATTGTTCTGAACTCTTCATCCTAGTCAAAAAAAGGCATGAACATCTGACCCTCCAAGGGTGATTTTTCAACAACCCTGTAAGAAAAAGGTTTGAGCGAGGGAAGAAACAGATCATTATCCTGATTTATAGGAAACTCAGAGATTAAAGTTATAAATAACTTCTTAAAAAGTATCACAGAAAAGATTTGCCAGTATTCTTCAGAGAGACACTGTTTACATTGGAAATCTCTAACACTTTGCAGGCAGAAGTTAACAGCTAAAAGAAAGGTCATGAGAATACAAGAGCAAAAATGAAGCAAGAAGAAAACAGATCTATAGATGTCATGGCTGAAAGATCATCAGTGTTCTGCAAACACAAGGTCTTGTGATAAAAATTCTAAAAAGAGGCAAAGAAGGTAGACTGGCAGAAGGGCAGCTGTCATCCAAGGGTTTTCAGTGAAGGACTCAAGAGTGTGATGTGACACGATTCCAGATCGGGCAGAACCTGGAAAGGCAGTATCCAAACAGGAGGAATACAAGATTAATAGTGAAAGGGGGATATGACAAGAGAGGAAATGTTAAAAGCTTGTAAGACAGCAGAAGTTTTTAATGCAGCCACACAAGAATAAGAAGTCCAGAGACTGCCCTATGCTTGTCCTGTCAGAGTTGGCTAAACAGTAAGTTGTACACAAGCCCATGAACCAGCACCTGCAAAACCAGTCACACAAGGGGTTGCTGGCACCACCAGAGGACATTCCGTCAGGAGGGAGCAGACAGGAACAGGTACATCCAGTCAGAGCTCTGCTGCAGCAGCTCACAGACTCTCCTTCCCTCCAGGAAGCCTGTTAAACTTTTGTAAACATTAACTTGTCCCTGAGGATCTGCCTGGGAGTGTTCAAAGAGCAAATCACTAGAGTTTCACCAAGTATCTATGTCAAAACTTGCCCAGAAGCTGGACTCTCAAGGAGTTAGCTTTGATTAAATGATTAATGATTTATTACCCCGGTGTTCAGTATGTGAAGGCAAAAGCTCTTGCCAGGACACTCCTATTTCTTACTTTGGGGGAAGTCTTCAGCTATTTATTTTACAAAGTGGAACTGTGTATATTACACAGCCCTTTAGTCTTCATGTTAAAAATGGGAATACAATCTGAGTATTTCTAGAGTGCTTGTTTTAAGACAACTGGGACCCAATTTAGTGCTTATCAGAAATAAACCCTGCAGGCAAAGGCAATTGTGATTTGGGAAGTTTCCATTCAAAGAGAAGGAAAATGGTCACAGGAGCTGGTATGATGCTGTATCAAGGTAAGGTCTAGAGAAGTTCTGGGATTACAGTATAATTTGGTATGTAATTTAATCAATAGTGCCTTTTTATTCCTCAGTGGTGTGGAAGTACACTTAAAACCAAATATTTAGCTGTTGCAGAATTACCTTTCAAAACGCAGAGACGCTATTTGAAAGCACAGGTAGAGGATGAATTTAAAAAAAAAAATTTTTCAACAGCTATTAGCTGCAACTTCTATCACTCTGGAAGACATCTCACTCACTAACAACTCTGTGTAGCAAGAGGGTACCTACCTAAGCAGAACTCTACTACCCCTAGCGTCTCTGGGTGTGGAAGGAGAGGAACCTCTGCTTGCTACTCATGTTACATGTTAGTTTGTGTCTAATCCAACTGATGGCTTCAGCTGGCCTCAGGTTTCTTGATTAGTAAGTGAATATGGTACAAAATGCAGCAGAAAAATTACAAACCACCATAAGTGGTTCCTAGAGGCAAGGAAAACCTGAGAGGGCTAAAGTTCAAAAGGTATCAGCATCACCAGGCATGGATAATTCTTAATGAAGGAAGGAAATCAACAGTAACAGCACCAGAAAAAAAAAATCACTACAAAAATAAAATCAGTCAGCTTTGCACAAGAGTTTAAAATGCCATATGGAAAAGCTTCTGTGGCTCTCATGAAAAGTGGGTCTTTTTGATCTCTTCTTTTGGTCAGGGATTGCCTGCCCTACTTTTGCCTGAAATTGTGACCTTACAGCTCTCAGACAAAGCTACAATAGCAATTCTGTGAACATTATAATATAANCAGTTAAGTGGCATGATAAAGTTGAGAGCCTTATCTGGATGGAAATTTGCAGCTTCCATCTGACAATACTGCTTGGTATTAGCAAGGGGTGGACATTTTTGTCATAAAAATTTCTTTTAGACAAGATGGAGAATTTACCTTGACCTTTGCATCCAGAGTGACAAGGAACACAAATGCACACCTCCACAGTTTTAGCCAGTCATTTATATTGATTAGATCATAAGAATAAAAATGAAAACAACATTTAAGGAATATATCTGCCTTCTCAAAAATGAAGACACTTTCCAGGTCATATTTAATACTATCTAGTGCAGAAAAAAGCCTCATGTCTGGCTCTTGAGTGAAATATTCCAGCATAAATATCAGAAAATAATGAAAACACGTAACCCTGCTTTAACTGTAGATAAAATACAGTTCTAAATAGCTGAGAGGTACATATAAGATGCAATAAAATACAAGCACTCATCTTAAGCTACGTACACTACTATGATGAGTCGGAATATGTTTTCCTTTGAAGAGGTCGATTGGAAAAAGGAAAAAAAACCTAATAGTTAAAGGCCATGTAGGAAGATGAAATCAGAATAAAAACTTCAACATTCAGAAGTATAACTTAAGTTAAAGATGTAGATAAATATCTTCTATGACACCAGGTCCCAGAGCCAATATAAAAATTCTAGTAGCTTTAATAAAAGAATCTTGATGGAAAAGGTATAGGTTTGTGCACTAGATGTTAACAGTAGCAATTTAGGGACTGTCCAAAGGAGTTCTGACAGAGGCAGACAAGCCCGTTAAGTCAGTCAACAAAAGTTACACACTGAAGTTATTTTAGAGCCCACTCATCTTTTTCCTGTCCTGCCCTGAAATAGTTTTTTAGGATTGGTGTAACATCACAAATCAGGGTGTCAGACAAACATTTATGAGGATATGGTCCTGGGCAATCTGCTCTGTGTGACCCTGCTCATGCGGGTGGTGGACAAGGTGACCTCCACAGGCTCCTTCCAACCTCCACTACTCTGATTCTTTGAAACAGAAGCCACAACTCCTGCAAAAGGGGATTCTTAAAGAAGAAACACTTAAAACAGTTAAAAATATGGAGTATACAGCCTCCTAAAGTAGATTACAGATATCGTTCTTTGACCCCATCGCCCTTGGCAGAACAATACTTGCTGAGAGCACATCTTGCAATTGGTATTTACAGGCTTTGAAGTTGTTTTGGACCTCAACTAAATGAATAAAAGATGTAACAAGGGACAGGACCAGTTAGTGGCAGTTGATGAAGTATGTGGAAGCAACAACAACATTGTAAATGGGAGGCAACAACAAAACATAGCCCACCAAACTCAACACCACGAAATGAGGTTGATGACTGCTGGTACAATGACAGGGGTACCTGAGGTTTGCCTTGCGGATGCACGACAGAGTTCTAACACCCAACTTCACAACAGAATTCATGTTTGAAGTTATTGGGTGATGATAGGATGAAGAAAGTGAAAGTACTCTAAAAGTGATGGCAACTAGGAACAGTACTGGTAGGTGTTTTGAGGATATTCTGATACATATTTAGGACATACATTAAGACTTGCAAATGAAACAAAATGAGAAGCCTTGCCCATGCACTTGGTAGCTTTCTAGACTGAAACTCCTACTGCTTGGAAAATCAGAGAGAGAAGAAATCTCAAATAATTTAAATCCCATCCTTGAACCTGAAAAACTTTGGTTAAAGCCAAGTGGTCTTGACTATCTAATGTAAAGTCTGGTCCACGGGAAAAAAATAAACAACAAAACCAAACCAAAAACCAAAACCACACCTCCAAAAAAACCCCAACCAAAACCAAATGCCAAACCCTGAAAACCAAACCAAAACAGGATCACCTTGAAGACTTTCCTGAGGAGCTACAGAAAATCTGAAGAGTCAGCCTTTTGTTCTAAAGGTCCTGGCCAAACTGTTCCATACACCTTTCATAATTTTTTTTTTTTACTTACAGATGATGTGCTGCATCTTTTTCTTAAAGATAACAGCATAGTTTGGGCTCTGGTTTTTTTTAATAGTAACTAAATACCTTCTGTAATTAAGAATATGACTTTGGTTTTGTCTGTGGAACCATCCTGAACATCTCCAAAGCCTAAGTGACTCATATGCATAAACCATGAATTTTGTAGAGCAGACAAGGTAGCTAATGTGTAATTCTAGCTTTAAGTATTCCATTTACATAAATTCCTAAGAAAAACCTGTAGCCTTCCAGACAGAACACGAAAGCCGCAGGTTATCTTACTGCTTGTTTATGTGGAAAATGCTTCAGGAAAACAGCCTGCATTAAACTTAAATGCTCTGGATACATTCTGTGTACAGTTCTTTCTCTACTTAATAGCTCTTCTAAATAAGGAATAACTTGGAAAGGCTCCAGTATAACACCTCTGTTACATCTAACCTGAGCGCTGTTGTACAGCTTTGCTTATAGGTAAGTAGTTAAGCTTTGTAGCTTAACATCAAATGAAGGAGCTTCTGTAACTTGAAAGAGGAACTGCTTTAAGAAAGGAAAAATTCTGCTTTTTTTTCTAT
Organism: Galbula dea; assembly: GCA_013399015.1. Classification (NCBI taxonomy): domain Eukaryota; kingdom Metazoa; phylum Chordata; class Aves; order Piciformes; family Galbulidae; genus Galbula; species Galbula dea. The sequence continues at coordinate 300,919 of VWZX01004997.1, forward strand.
CCTCTCATATTTTTCAATACCCTAAAACCTTCATAGTCAAACCACTCCTGTATTAAGAAAAAGAGACACTAGATGTACGCAGCAGCCAACAAATCCACTTTGTTTTGATGGAAATGGAGTTCCTTCACGGTTTAGAACTGCAAATCATTTATTATGTCTGTGCTTTCTGTCTGCACCAAGTGCCAAGTAGGTTCATAGGCTGTTAAGCTAAACCTGCTGCCTCATCCTCAAGAGGCCAGGAGCGCGTACACAGTCACTCACTGTGGCTCTACTGGCAGGCTGGGCCCTGAGATGCTTCTAGAATTAACACACTTTCAATTTTCTGTCTGTACTTTAACACACATTTACATAGTCTGAGTACACCTTATGAATTCTGCAAGAGCTTCCTTAAAACTCTTGTTGGCAGATGATGAAAAAAAGCCTGCAGTAAAACTAATGTTAGGAGTCAATAGAGAAATTCAAGACCTAGCTGCACATGTAGGAGATCATACCAGAGGAGAACTTACCCTAGGTGGAGCTTAACTGCAGCTACCTCAAGATTCACTTCTCCCAGTGAATCTATACCCCTGGGCTAATTCTTCAACTCTCAGTAATAAAGATAAGTGATTTTGCTTTCACAAAAGAAAAAAACACAAATAAAACCCCCACCTGATATACTCAGTTCCAGTCACTGACCAATTACTCCAGTATTTTCCACTTCAGAAAAACAATCTCTATTACAGTTGTCTCCTTGTCCTCATTAAGAACTTACCTGTTACAAGTTCTTTTATTTCAGCATCAACAGATTTTCTCAGCAACCGTAAAAGGGCAGGGATCCCACCAACATTCTTCATTGCTATTTTGTTTTCATCAGTAGACTTGCCATAAACCAAGTTTCTCAGCGCACCACAAGCGTTCTTCTGAACTTCCAGGACTCGGTGATCCAAGAGATCAACCAGATGCTTTATTCCTCCTAGCCTACACACCTAGAAAATGGAATGTCAGCAACATCAGTACCCATCTATTTTACTAATTTCTCTCTACAGATTTAAAAGGCTTTTATTTTTGTAGAAACAGTACATTCCTTTCTACTTCAAGAAGAAGTACTGTTGGCAATTCTTAATAACTGGATTGTTACACTGAACTGAAATCCTTGTGACTCACATCCTTGTGGAAAAGGCTAGGGGACATTTTGAGTCATTTGTGATTTCTCTCTTGTATGTCAACACAGCACATCAAACACTACATCTACACTACATACCCATAATACAGAAACAACTAATAAATGACAAAATAGCTTTATTGGTTTTTCAATCTGTGCTCAGAAATTAAGAGGGCTTGTGTATATAATTCAAATAAAATCGGACTAGAAATCCATGCTTAAGAGCTGTATTTTGTGGAGTCAGTAACTTTTAAACCACAGTAGTTGTTGCTAGTTTAAACAGACATTTCCTTTTCTAAATTAAAAAATAAAGCAGAATTCTGGTAAAATGATACATTTGTGAACTAATATCAGTATTGTAGGAAGCAGTACAGACAGACATTCCTTACACAGAAGTGTCATTTACTCATTCTGTGTAGTTTCACAGCTGATTTAAATGGTAAAGATCCCCCTTCCACCAAGCAGATTCTTATGCTTACCTCTGGGTTTTAACAGTGCAAGCACTCTAGTTCATTTTGCTAGGCTTTCCATCTCCTAACAGTCTAAAAAAATTAATCTTTACCACAGCACTGAAACAATAAATAACAAATGAAAATAAAGCTTTACTGAATTTAGCACTGAAATAATAATGATCATTCCCTGTTCCAAACAGTTTCTCCTGCTGACCTCTTTGAAGGGAATGTCACTCTCCACCTTCCTATTGCCACGGATACCACCCTGTTTCCAAAACATGCTGATTCCTACCCAAGGGACAGCTTTTTCTCACCAGACTGAAAGCCTCATCACAAACACGGACATGAGGGTCGCTTTCCCAAAAGCACAGGCATATTCTCTTCTAGAAGCCAGACAACTGCATTCTTTCTGTCACAGTATTCTAAGAATGTCCAAGAGCTGATTATTCCCATTCAAAAGGAATAACTGCCAGTACATAAATCTCCGCTCTTGGAGTTTTCCGTTCCAAAATTCCCCAGATTCAGTGGGAGGCAGGCCATACTCATGTTTGCCTCTCTGATCACTGTAACTCAACATCTACACCAAAAAGACCACCTTTGTCTTCGGGTAAGATTTTGTGAGCTTAATTATGTGGTATAATATGTCTACAAACCTTTCCAGCAGAACTGATTTAAAAACATATCAAATACTTCTAATGCTAAGTAGAGTAAACAACTGAGATGCTATTTCAACCATGACACACAAGTTAGCACCATGTTCAAATTCTGTTCCAACTTTGGTGCACTCCCTTTAGTCCTGTGTTCTTTTAAACAGCCAAAGCAGATATTCCATAATTTCTAAAACCAGTTCTGTAAAAATGAAAATGGAAGCAGTCAAGAAACACAAGATCTCCTCTAGATGAACAAGTGCAGACAAATAACAGCCCAAGAATTCCAAAATAAGCTGTCACATCCCTTACGAAATAGGAGGATACCTTATCAATCTGTCTACATCTGATTATCAACATGATCTTTACCAGAACATCCAAATCACTGCCTTTTCATCTGCCCTGCACCAACTGTGAATTATGTTGAGCTATCTTCTAATGAAAGTTGCACCAACATTTTGTTATCATAAATAATATTTATACTGCACATGACAGATAACAGATGTATGACATGAATGAAAAAGCAAATTCCTTTAGCTCAACAGATCAGAGAAAGCACCAGCTCTTCAAATGCAGAGTTTCTGGAAATTTCAACAATCTGACTTTTCACTCAGACATACCCTTCTTTGCTCCACATCACACTGACGTAAATACTATCCTCTATATATTTCTAGGCTTGGATTTGAGGGAATGAGCTGACTTAGTCCCCACAATGCCTTAAAGTATCTTGATCAAAACAAGTGGAAAGCTTTCCAGAATTCTTGCTTTTTTTCACTCTAACAGGTTATCCAAAAGCAGGCTCTGGTAAACATACTTTACAGTTCTGCTGGATTACACAACTTGCGTGTAAAATATTTGCAGGCAATTTCCATGCAGTCTCTTATGACAGGAACAATCTGTGTGTGAATGTGTGTGTAATTGCACCCACCTAGCTACTTGGACACTATTACGTATCTGGTACAAACAGAACCACAAAAGGGTCTAAAAATACTGTGTTGTGAGTAACAAAAAAAACCCAAACCAAACAACCCGGCAGAGCTGCGAGGTTTTCTTTTCTGTTTTCCCCAGGAACAGAACGGCACTCAGTGCAGTACCTCTGTTTTCACTTTGTTATCTCCGAAGCAGAGGTGCTGAAGGTAGGCAGCAGCGTTCGCCTGCACTGACGGAAACTGGTGCTGGAGCATGTGAATGACCTCAGGCAGCTCTGGATCTCGCCAGGCAAACTCCCTTCATTAGAGGAACACATTCAGGAGAAGGCATTAGTTACAGACACACGGTTACCTACTAAGTAGAATTACTAGAACATCTTAAGTGGTTTTCGACAATTCTGGTTTTATTCTGGAGTATCAGGGCTAGGAGGAAAAACAGGTACATTACAATAATTGAGTCACATCACCTTTCAGCCTTCCCATCAGAAAAGGACACTTTATACCCTATGCTCTTCAGCTAGCTTGGTTGTTGTGCACACAAATAGATCTGTACTAAAATCATACCAACCCAAAACCCAGCAGCCTACAGAAAGCTAAAAATCAAATATATAACGTGACAGATACCCACTTCACAACGCTGCTCAGGGACACCTTTTCCACTCACTTTTTCCTCAGTGCTCAACATTCTTCCTAGTCTGAAGTCCATTATACTTCAGCAAATGCTGCGCAGCCTGAAATTTCATCATTGTGACCAGATGCAGGACATTTGCATAACTAGATTTAGTTACAGTTTGTAAAACTTTCAATCGTTAAACTCAAATCTCCTTTGTTTAACAAAACGATTTTGCACTGACAAATCCTGGAGAAGTCATTACACATGTCCATGCCCAACTCACAGGTTTAGAAATACACTCAGTATTTGCTGGACTACCTGCCTTCTGTGAAAGCAGCAGTAGCACCTCCATTTTTCCCACGCTCAAAAATCCAAGTACATGTTTTGGAAAGATGTTGCAAGAACAGTGCCTGTGCAGCTCCTCAGAGGCGAGTGCTGGCCTGGCCAGTCAGGCCTCCCCCACAGCCAGCAGGAAGGGAAAGCTCAGCTATGTGCCTACCTCGAACTGCTCAACAACCTAACAGGTTTATATCTCTGTAGTAATGACAAGAAGTCTGTGTGTGAAGACCTTAGGGGAAAGTGCCTTTCTAATAAAACCAGCAGCTTTCTGAATGCTTCCTCCAGAGCTCTGATTCTCAAGCAATGCTTTCAAACAGCCCAGCCAGAGGCTACAGTAACACACTAACCTCTACAATAGCATGATACGCAAATCAGAAACTGAAACAGATTAAAACATACATCAAGAACTATTCCACTGTGAAATTACAAGGTAAGAAGGTGTATCAGCAATGAAAGCTGAGTCAGGATTTCTTTAAAGTTTCTAGTTATGAATGTGATATATCCCTGTTGTAAGTAACTCTCCCAGCAAGCCATCCCGGAACGGCCAGCAGCAGCACACAGCTAGCACGCATTACTGCTGAGAGGTACGATGATTATCTTACTAACAGCATTCAGACAAATATACCATTCAGTTAAATGAAATTAATCCAGTCTCTCAGTATCTACTAAGAAAAAAAGTACTAATTTCCACTAATGAACAGAACAACAATATCCATTAAGACCAGTGCGTTTATTTTCCAGACTGAAGGATAAGGCCACACTAGAATAAAGAACAGAATGATGCTACAAGCCTTCTGTAACACGGGAAGCCCAAAGGCCTCAGTGTTAGGCTCTAGTCTGACCACAGCTACCAGCTGGCTTTTTTCACAGTTTATCTGGTGCCCTGATGTTTCCAGATGACACACTTGTGAGGCACCGCTAGAGTCCATCTCCTCCAGCCTGAGGTGCTCTGTTCTCTGCCTGTTCTAAAGCAATAGGATGTGTGATGTGCCTTCACGACCAGGACTTGTCTAGAAGCTGCCCCAGGAAATAGGGAATCTGAGGACAGACTGGAACTACTAGCAAATCACAGCTCTATAGTGAAGACAGAAATCCCTCCAGGCTTTGCTTGGACTGGGTTTTGATGCTCCCATTCTAAAACACAAAGTTTTAGTGAACTGTGTCTCTAACAAATCATAATGATAATACTACACTAGTCACATACCCACGTTGTGTACATGTATTTACAACACGGAATTAGTAACTATTTTATAAATAGTTATTTTAAAATAACTTTTTAAAATAACATGTATTTTACAGATGTGTATTTGCTCTCAAAATGGTACCTGCATGTTATTTTTAAACACATCGGTTTGAAAGTTAAGGAGGCTGCTCATGAAAAATTCACTCCAATTTAAGTTAGATATGTACTTAATAGTTTTCAAACCCTGACTGCCATTCCCATAATGGAAAAACTTACTACGTATTACAAGTTGGTCTGTAGAGTTACATGGGATAACCCAGACAACTCTCATCAAGTCTGTAAGTATTTCTGGTACTAACTTCTACATGAAAATAAACACAGAAGAAAAACGCAATAACTAAACACATAGAAGTTGCTCTTTCTCACTGTAGCAAGCAGACTGCTTTTATTACTTTGGCTATAAAGGTGTAAATCTTAATATCTCAATTAGTCATGATTGTTTAAACACCGTAAAACTAATATGCACGTGTCATACAGATTCAAGGAATGTATGAAAAAGAAAAATCTTAGGATGGCAAACTCATGATTCTTGAGAGCATGGCTGGACTTGCCTGGGGTCTTTCTGAATGCTGTCGATGGATGGAGATCGCGTGGTGCCATCGTCAGCAGGTGCCGTGTGCTGCAGCCTGTTGTAGCTGGCCTCTGACAGCCGATACTGCATTGACCTGTAGGGTTCCGCATAGGTAGCTGTTGTGTTCAGAGCATAATTATTTCTTTGGTATGTGAGTGTGCTACGCTGACTGGATGATCTTTGCAGATTTCCAACTCCTAGTATGAAATCAGTATTAGAACAAACTAGGTAACAAACGTTTACTGAAGAGAAGAGGCAAAACGTGGTTAAAAACATAAGCAAAAAATCAATCAGTTTTAAAAACATGTACCATGCTCATTAAAAGCTTTGCGAGATTTAGGGGACCAATCACTCAGTGGTTGGGGAAGACAGAGAGGCTGGTTACAGAACTACAGCTCTGGTGGAATCAGGCTTATGCATCAGCTTGTCTCAAAAAGTGTTCAGAGTAAGAAATGCACTTTGTGCTACAAAGCAGACATCAGGATGCAAAATGTTTTCAGGTTTATAATAAAATTGAATTACCAACAGAAATGTCAATTTGCCAGCTCTACAAAAAGAAAACTAAGTAAACAAAAATTTAAACTGCTTAATATAGTATTTTCCTTTTCCCAACTACACATGCAATTTCCTTGACAAAAAGCTAACAGGATGATTTCAAAGATGAAGCTGATTGTTCCAAAACCATGAACATGTATCTTCCTGACTTAACAGAGCTGTTGCGGTAGCTTTTGCTCTTCCAAGGCAGGTGATATTAGGAGACAAGCAAACAGAATTCCAATTTCTAGTTCTATTTCTTCATCGGCATATCCTGATAAACTTAATTTGTTTACTCTGGATTGCAGGAGACAGGAGAATTAAAAAAACTGTCACCTCCAACACTCCCCACTCTTCATATTTCAGTTACATTAGAAAGCATTAAAAGGCAATTTTCAAATGTGAAAACATGACACACAAATTGGATACTCCCCTATTTCTAGAGACTTAGTTAAATCACTGCAGTATTTCGAGAGAAACGTTTCATTTTCAATGTATGATTTTCAGATACAGAATTCTAACGTTCCCCTTTGCTGTGAAGTTCAACAACCCCAGTATTTTTACTGTGAAAGATACAGTACGTAATTTAAGTGTGCAAGCTATCATTTTACGGTACTGATGAAGTAAAAAATATCAACAAACTCAATTTCTAAGAGACTGATGCACAGAAAATGCAAGAGGAAGCAATAATTTTTTTACGTCACGAAATATGCTTTGCTTGGATGGACTTGAGGATGTGATATCAAACAGAAAATATTCTGACCCTAAGATGACACTGACAGCTAGTCCCACGTATTTCTTGCAAACATCACAAAAGCTTTTTAATTCCTGCTTCTTATTCAAACCTAGTTTCCATATGCATTAATTTACACCATCTCATTTTTCCTTTCAAACTGGCATTACATATCTCATGTATACTCTCCTATATGCAATAGGTTCCAGAAGAGCTTCCGTAAGTACCTTAAGGATGCTTTGGGACATGGTCAATGGAAGGGCTTCAGAAACCCGTTACCCACCTGACCCTGTTCGATACAAAGCTGACTGGGATCCCTGGAGGAGCTCAACTGTTCCATGGTTTGGACTGCGGTACACAGGGCTGTAGTACGTTCTGCCTTCGTAGATAGGGGTGATGTGCAAGTCAGGAGACACAGCTGATCGTAAGTCTTGTCCTAGCTGACTGTGTTGACTGGCGTATGAACTCCTCAGGCCTAAAACCAGGAAGAGGGAAATATGTACATGGCCAATATATATTGAAAATAATTAAGTCATGACGGTTGAATCTTCCTTCTTTTAGCCAAGAAAAGGTATTCGTTGTATCTACAGTTCTAAAGATTCATTCATTGAACTTCTTCCCATTATTAGATGATCCATACTGAAAGATTCATGGCCAAAGCAGCATTTCTGTGATGAAATGTTTTGTCCACACATTGACAACTTCAAGTTTTCCAGCTCAGGTTTTTGGCAGCATTTACAGTTGAAAGTCTAAACCATACAGAGTAAAAGCTAAGTCAGGATGTGCAGTTCACAGAATCCTGAATGACAATGTAAGTTGGGAACCTGTCAGAAATCCAGTTGTGAAATAGGGCACAGTCTAAAGGGGCTCACAGTCCTGAAAATGAAACAATCTGTAGCAGTAAGAGCAAAAGTCTTCTTGGCAAAGATTCAAGAGCAGGTGGAGAAAAGTCTTCAAAGAGGTTTAAACTGCCCCAGTATGTGTATATATATTGCTATGCCACAGTTGTATGAGAATGTCTTTTTTCACCTTGCCTTTCAGCTGTCCCTTTTGAGTTCCTTCTCTCTCATTTAATTCCTCAGCAGCAAACCTCGTGCTACCACTTCTGCAGTACTAGATGCAAGCAGGTTATTGGCAGAGGTGCAGCATTTTGAATAGCACTGCACGAGTTCAGACTTAATTCTCCCTATGAAGGTTCCCCCTCTATCTGCTGAATGAAAACTTCATTCGTGTCGCCTAGAATTTCTAGCCAAGCATTCCTGTGCATTACTGTATGTCTGTAACCAGCACTCGTGCACCTTCCCCTAACTAGTTTGTTAACTGAATTAGTAACCAATCTCCTGTTAAGTTCACTGTTACATCCTGATTCAGAGGTTAGTGGTACAGTCTTAATCCTGTCTTTCTTCTTTCTCAGCCTGTCTTCTGTCATATAGCACTGCCTGTCCCACTATCTCATGTGCTTTGTATATACTTTGCTCCGTGGTATTGGCATTGTACTAACTAGCTACCCTCCTCATCAACTCTCATCTGTTTCTAATGCTTTAATTGAAAGCATCCTAGTTGCCCTGCTTTCTAAGTTCCACTTCACAGTCTACATACAACTACATACAAGCACTAATATACTAACCTGGGTAATGGAAAAACAGCATTTGTTTAATTCCAAGAGATTTCACCATCTCCTGCTTCAGTTTTGTCAGCTTCCTGTGCTGCTTTTAGAATGGAGAGTGCAGAGGTTTTGCAACTAACTGGATGCATCACCCAAAGGAAAAGCTCTCCTTCACTCATCAGTTTCTCTCCTACTCTTAACATTCTTTTGGAGCATTTTAGAATTGCTTTATTCCAATACTCCTCTCTGATCTCCCACACTTCTGTATTATCTGTATCACTGCCATATACTCTCCTAACTGACTGTCTCCTGGGCTGAAGATTCAGTTGGCTAAGTGCTAAACAAGCCTCCCATGTTCATATTTAATAAAACATAAGACAAACCCATACTTATTTCCAAACTTTGTTTACTCATGTATAACTTGTCCACATAACGCTTTTGCCACCTACACCAACTTGTTTTCTGATTGTTAAGCTACCAGGAAAATTTTCTTTGATTTTGAAAAGCTTTTATTTTTATCTTCACAAATACTGAAATGCCTCTGTTTGGAAGACTCAAAATTTCACTTAGTTACCTGAAACATTCAACTCAATTTAATGCATGGCTAGCAATCTAACAATTAAAGAGGACAACAGTATTCATCACAGGGTACCTAAGGCATGATTGATAGTGTTTACAACTGATTTGATCCATCACAATTGCGTCCTAGTGCTACAGTGCTTCATCCACAGAGTGACTTCTATATTTGCAGGTTCGTATCAAGTTTTAAGCTGTGTCTTTACCTTTTTACTAACCTGTAAGGCTATCTGGACGTGGAGGGACCATTCTCTCATATATCTCGTACTGTTGTCCATACTGTTCAATATCATGAATTGTTCTTTGCAGTGTTGTTCCCAGATGCTGTGGAACTGCAGTCATACCAGAACACTTCGGGGATGAAGATCCCAGCTGCGTTTGGGATGGAGAAGCTACTCTGGTTTGTACATCAGTCGGGGCAAGAGGAGAGCCAACTCTGACTGACGTTTGGTATTGGGAAGACCCGCCGTTGGGATTTGCTGCCTGTCTGGATGTCACCGAGCCGATCCGCCGCATGGTGGCTGGGGACGCAGGTCTCTGGGCAGAGTAGGGGGATGCTGCCCGCTGTGCAGGCAGGGTAGTGGAGGAATATGCGTGAGAAGGGAGGGCTCTTTGCTCAGTAACTGATGGAGAACCATAGCCACTACCCAGAGAGGCTCGCAGTGAGCCCCTGGAAGGGGAAACACCTGTGCTCACCACGTAAGAGGGAGACTGTGCTCTGGATGGGACTGAGCTGACCCGCCTCATGACTCGGTTGGTAGCGATATTTACTGACGGCTGTCCGAAACAAAAACATTCATTAGGTTTATCATTTAGGCCATGTAGTGAATACTCTTCTCCCATAAGACAACGAACTCATCAAGAAATGTACACAATGTAACAAGATTTAAAAGCAGATGCAGAGTAGCTTTCACTCTGAACAATGCCTTCAGATTTTCTTATACAATAACTTCTTTTCTAACCAGTATTTCTTAATGTATAAAAATGGCAATTTAACACTGAAAAGCCATCCATTCCTCATCCTTGTTTGGCCTTCTACGTCAATACACACCTATGCTTGCTTTCCTCGCTACTCTATGACTTTGGAAACTCAGGAACAGTAATGTGAAGTTCTAGTACAAGCTAATTAAGTTTTGTTAATTACTGTCTTACTATCATTCTGACTAATGAAGAAGGGTAGGAGAAAAGCCAGAAACACTAGGAAGTAGAGGAACACAAATGGCATCCTCCATTAAGCACTACATTTACACACATCCTAAATTCTAGGAGCCAGTGTCACCACTGAATTTTGAGTAAGTGATACATCCTTGATATATGCTTGCAGTGCACTCTGCAATCAGAAGTCCTCAGAACTTTTTACTGAACTTCAGCTGCAGTGGATGAACCAGATCACATGCATGGTGATCTCAGCAAAAATAGCTGTATCTGCTGCAAACCACTTCTGGTTTCTAACCAGTAAAGGCATTTACTAAAAGCGTAATTTAACAATGTTAATTCCAGTCTACAGAAAGGTAGGTCCAGCTATACAATTATTGTCTTTAAAACTGTGTTACAGGCAGTGTACAGACAGAGATAAAGTGTCCTACCTGGACTGATGTCTGCCCTTCAGCTCGTGAGCTTCTCACCAAATGGCTATTAGTGGTTCCAATAAGGGAATGCTGCTGTCTGTTTTCTGATTTGCTCAAGTTTTGGCTGTTATGGAAACTGCTTACTTCCTGGTAACCACTATCAGAGTAAGAATTCATTTGCGTTGAGTTACCTACAGACCCTGTAGATACGAAACCAGCATAAGAATAAAAGCATTGAACAACTTCAGAAAAATAAAATATAATGTTGTTATTTGTTGCATTCATAACTGTATTACATTTTTACAGTCAGTACAGAAACATATTCTAATATTTAAAATGCACACAACAGACCCTCACTTTCATGGAGAGACGTCTGCTCTGGTGAGTAGAGGTTCCCTTGTTCTGATTCTGTCCTTATGTCATAGGTATTGGTATGAACACTGTCTGACACTTGGGTTTTGTTCACACTGCTGGTCGGAGGGTCTGAAAGAATAAATTGATTCGATAAACTCAATGGTTCAGATATATGTTTACTACAACCTCAATCATCATAATCTCACACATACTAATAAAGAACTCCAAACATAAACAGAGTCTACTGGTAAACAGGTATCACCTACCAGACTAAAGGAAAAGAACATTAACATTAATGTCTAAGAATCTTGTTTCCTGTGGTTTTGATGTAGTTCTACAATTCTAATTTTTCAAAGGTACATGTCAGTCTATTTTAATGAAAAATTTAACTGATTACCTAGTAAGTATACTTTACAGAATAACAACATTATGCAACTCTGTTGTAGTGCACAGAGGATATCCATCACTTGTCTGAAGGTCCTGTAATCTTTAGAGCTTCCTCAGTAAAAGGCTGAGTTGAATTTCATTCCTGTTTGCACAGCGTCAACAGAAATTGCTACAAATTCTATACATTTTCTACTTCATACACTACTATCCAAATGCATCCAACTTTTAACAAGGCATAAGCTATCTTCAGTTCTAAGAGTATTACCTGAACTTTACAGACAGCAAAGAAAAGTTTCATCGTACATAAGAGAAAGCAAAGGAGACATCACAACACTATTAATGAGAAAGGAAAAAGTTAAACAAAGTCTGGGAAAAAAGGACACAGATGAAGACACGAACTAAACCCCAGAGTATTTGTACCTATCAGCTGAAGAAATACTCTGATTTCTACCAACAGCAGTACACAAAATGCTGGAGTCTCACTATTTTTACAGTTAGTCATAATGGAACATTCATACTAGAATTGTTACTCATTAACTGCTATTATGAGCGATGTTTGAACACCCTTCAAGTACCAGACTTTAAATAGATAACTAACTACATCTCAGAAATCACAAGCAGTCAGTCCAGTTATTTATCAGTAGTACATTCTTAGGTCAAAAACAGCTAGTAAAATTTGATGCTAATTAGTTTACTGTAATAGAGGAGTATCATGTCCAAATTTAATTAAGTTTCAATAAGAAGTGTTAATATACTCCCATTAATTTAATCATTAGTATGCCTAGAAATGATGGAGAGAACCAACTCTGATGTAAGACACTTCCACAGCTCCTGTGTAACACAGCACAACAGACATCAGTGGGTACTGCCTATTCTTTGGCATTAAATACTTGTGGGGACAGGGACATTGAAATGATAATGATATTCAATTTCAGTCTTTTCTGTTTAAATACTACAAGGCTCTGTTATTTTAGTGACCTTATATGACATGATACTAAATCAATGGCAAACTGACAAATAATCAGTTTGAGGAGAGAGACACAGGAGGAATAAAGTTTGATTGTGCAGTGCCGTACAGATGTTCCTAAGAGACAGCTCTGAACCAGAACCTCCCTTCCAGCACACATTTGGCACCAAGCAAATGCTTTCACAATGCTAAAAAGTAAAGATTGTTTAGGCTAACAAAGGCAAGAATGCACAATAAAACGAACTGTTGTCTTTCTATCTCTCTCTGCTACTATAAATGATGAGGAGAGTGCCCAGAAAAAAATAGCCTTTGTATAAATGGCTGCTGAGCTAATATTCTATTTATAAGCATCTGCAAAACAACATGATTTTATTTTTCTGTTAAAAGTTCTGTATAATTCTACTGATGCATAAAGCAGCTACAGCTCTGGTCACATCTTATCACGTCATCTGCTGCTGTTTTTTGATATAAGCCCCTATCTGCAGATGATTTAAGGGAGTGCTTTCATTCATCTTTAACTTCAGTATTTTTCAGATTGCAGTTGGTAAAACATTATCTAGTGACACTTCTTCAAAATTAAGCTAAAGAGTGAAGCTATAAGTAAAATTTACAATTCTGCTACAATCACAACATAAACGTAAATATTCAATGAAATGTAGATTGGAGAAGTCTAAGCAAAAAAGGTGTATTTTCTAGACGTGCCCACTTCTGAGAAATTCCTCCAGAAAAGCCCTGCTTTACATAAAGAAATGTGAGAAATATGCTTCTAGACTCATATTAATGTGAACAATATTTAAATAGAAACAGGATTTTTTGCTGTATGCTAAGTGACTTCTTTGCATGGGTGTGCGCGGATTTCTAAGAAAAGAAGCACACAAATGGGAGAAGAGAATTAAAGGATGAAATAAAAATGAGCTAAACAGATGAAAGAAAGAGGAAATAACAAAGTCAAGAAGAAAAACCAAACAAAAGTCGAAGAGTAAGTTACAGGGAAAACTAGAGAGGAAACAAAAAACTGGAATGCAACTGGATGAGAGAAATCAGTTAAACAATGACCAAGACCTGTCAGAAGGTGTCTTTACCAGTCATGAATTGTCGCAAAAACATCAGAGGACCAGGGGAAATAATGTGATCGAAACAAAAGAGAAACAAAACCCACAAAAATAATTTTCACACTGAAAGAGCAAGCAAAACTAATTCCTCAATTACATGAAACAAAACCAAATTTGACTTCAGTTTAAAAACATTGCCAAAAGAATACTTGAAAAGTACCATCATGAGTAGCAAAATTTAAGTGCCTAGATGAGTAGGTTGTTGAGAACATTAGATTTAAAAGAAAAAAGTCAGAGTGTGCCTCACCTCAGCTGAGGTGATGCCATGCTGGCACCTGAAACCATGTAAATACAATTATACACAAGTTTAAGAGTTTGGTCTCTAAACAAAATGAAAGAAATTAAAAAAAAAAAAAACAGGAAGGGGAAGAACACACTTGGAGAGACTTATTTACCTAAAATATTCGTCATTATCATCATTATGAATATGCTTGAGTGAACAAGCTGATAACTACAATGTGTCATTTGCTGTACAGCAGAAACTTGGCAGCTCTTCAAACAGCATGCTCCCCTCTATAAAGACATGACACTGACACAGAACTTGGGTAACAGAACAAGCTACCGAGAATGCTAGTTGCATTTTAACTACATCAGACAACTTGTGCTTAGCATGACATTCTGTCAAGAGGACATGGCTGAATTAGAGAAACAGGATCCAGTGCAAAAAGCAATTTGCAGTGAGTTGAGGTCCCGCTCCTGGTCCTGCTGTGTGGTTTGACAGGTTGACTTCTGCACATAAGAGTTGATCACTCTAAAGAGAAGACACCGTTCCGAAGAATGACTCAACAATGTTAAATATCTTAACTGAGGCTAAACCTCTAGCAACTTAAATGCTCTGATCTGTGAAGGACAGATTAACTATGTCAACAGGCACCTAAATACCACTTTCAAGAAACAATCCTATCCACTCCACCTACTACACTCAAAAGGAGATGCAGAGGTACCAACAAGACAAATGTTTCTTGTTTTGGGAATAAAGTTCAAGCTGCCCTGGACAGAAAAGTAGAAAAATCACTCTAAGAAAAACCTTCATTTATTGGAGATTTTCTCAGTTAAGTCAGAATATCTGTAGAAAACCCCAAAGCAGTCTTCAAGCCTCAAACACAGTACTTTTTCATGATCCTTACCTGCCAAGGGGAAAACTGAAAAGTATTTTTTAATAATTACAAAAGAGACCCAATACACAAGACTTTGGTTATGGTCACATCTCACACAAAGTGCAAAGGCACAAAAAGTTGCAAGAGAACTACCTGCAACTACCTCTAAGCCAAAACAATCTGTTCAAGCAACAGAAGAACACACAAGTCACTTCATGTGTGAGAAAGAAATGTAATATCTTAGAAAAGATATCTGAAAGAGATATGCAGCATTGCTGATAATGTTCAGTTCACTTCAAGCAATGAATGTCAAGAAAACAGTTTTTTGGGCTTAAAGCAAAATGTACACATAAAAGGTAATACCTGACGATCTCCAAGGAAATGATTTCTCAGTAGAGCTGCAGGAAGAAAAAGAAAATATCACACAAATGAACCATGTGGCTAGTTTGGATTTACTTTTTAACCAAACCATGTGAAACTGTACAAAAAAACCCCCAGCAGACACAGTTCAAATACCCCAAGTAAATAGCACTCTGCAGCACTTTCCACCTGACAGCTGCAGTGATGATTATTGGTTTTAATTTGGTATTATTCTGTATGAATGCCCTGTAATTTACTGCATGGCAAATTATCAAGCAGTGTGACAGGTAACAGCATGACTTCTGACAGGCACTTCCTATTCAAGGTGTAATGATGTAAACCAAATAGCATACAGCAAGTGTTCACAACCATGTGTGCGGGGGGGAGCAGTAACCAAACTGCTTCCAGGACAGAAGCATGCACCGCTCTGGGCAGGGGCTATGTTTGGGAATCACAACTTCAAAGCACTTTGTTTCTACATGTAAAGCAGTCTGAAACACGTGAGCAGAAACAGACCTACAATTTTGACTGTTACTTCATATTGCAGTTTTCCAGAGAGAATTTTCCTGTGACGATTAGTCAAACCATCTGACATACAACATGTACACCAGCCAAGTGTGAACAGGTAACAGATTTTACACTGTCAAAGTTAAGAATCAGCCAGCTGCAGAGCTGCCAGCTAAAACTCAAGTGCCTGTTAAGACAATGTATTGTTTTACTTGTCCTTTATCTTTCATTTTCAACATCTACATCAAGAACACATATATAATTATACACAGCATGAGAGCTTAAAGCTTTATGCAACTGTAAATTCTTGGTATGGGGATCCTCCTAATAAAATGGCATATATTAAAATCCAAAAACTTGTAATGCACATTCCAAGCAACTGGCAACCCTTGAAATCAGTATAAGAAGATTTCATATTTTTGCTTTTCTTGTTGATAGAGGTTAGCAGAAGTTTTCACAAATATTTTAATAAACAAGGCAATTTTCTGTCTCCAACATTTTTTGATAACTATCTTCTCAATTTCACTAAGATGCACCCCTCCTGTGCTCACTCTGCTAGACACTGTACCCAGTACCACAGCCTTCTGATGTCCCACATAGGAAACCTGAACAGCTCTGCCATCCAGAGCAAGTGGTCTTAGTGACCCGCTAAATGTTTCCAGCTGACACATGCAAGCATTAACGCTCTGGGTATGAATTTAAAAGGCTCCAGCTGGACTACTACACACCACTGAGGTTGTTCATGAGGAAGGATGCAATTCCAGATTGAAACCCAGCACTGAGAATCGATTAAGACCCCCAAGCCCCTCCAGCAGCAGCCATGCAGGACAGCTGGGCCCAAGAAACACCACCATTCATGAACAGCAGAAGCTGTCCATGCAGTTGTCTGCTGCCTGACACCAGGAACAGCCAGCCCTGACACAGCAGATCAGCACACTGCCCATCACCAAGTGCTTCCTGCTGGTACCACAGAACAGCAATTCCAAATGTAGGTCTCTGGCACATCTGACTATCTTCAGAAAGAATTAGCAGTCCTGCAACTATTATTTTAGCTAAATTATGCACCACAGTAACTAACCTCACACCCGCTGCCCTTGCAGTACTTCACAGGGTGACAGGTTAACGTGTACCACCTGATCTGTCACAACTGTCCACGAGAGACTTCAGGTCATCTTGTATGAGCACTTGGACAAGCAGTTACCATAACCCAGGTGACACACAGTCACTCACTGCCTCTCAGTCTGTACTGTGCAGTAGATGTATAGACGTAGTCATGATAAAAATAACCCTATGTTGTGGCCCAGCCTACTACTGAGTAAGATAATAAGTATTTATATAGGCAATTGAATTCAACATTAAATCATCACTCTGCAATTTATCACCAGAACAACTCAGCAGTAAGCTTTTTTTTTCTTCATATTTGAACATCAGCAAAATTGCATAACCTTCCCCCCCCCCCCCCNAAAAGCTTTAATGGATTTTCAGAAATGCTTAGTGTCTGGGTAAACCGAAAGCAAAAAATAGGAATACTGAAGCTGAAACAAGAAACTTTGCAAGTTTCACTCAGGCTTGATAGAGGCATACCAAAAATAAGCATTTCTAAATGTCTGTGGACTGGAGACAAATGACAGCACACACTGTAATTTTAAATGAACAGCTGATGTGGCAGAGTGCCACAGCTGTAGTGCCAAAGCATTCAGCATCAGAGACTTGGAATGACATCTTCTGAACCTCAAGGTAAGTATTTTTGATCACCTACTCACTAATCTAACTATCTTAAACAGCCTTATTAAATGATGGATTGCCTGGAAATACAGTGACTCTACTGTTTCAGTCCTCAAAGTTAGATTAGGGGACACTACAATGACTCCTAAAGTCATTTGGTGAAACTACAGCCTAGAAAATAAGCAACATGCACAGCCCACAAATCAAAGCTCATATGTCCACCTTTAATCACTAACAAAACCACCCACAAGCATCATTCTTCTTGTATTCACATTCCCAGGACTGCCTGAAGACCTGAAGTAGGCAAGTAAGAAACTGTACAAACCAGGAGGAAACATCAGTGGAATCACTGTCTAACATGTAGGTAAAGTCAATAAAGCAAATCTGGAGTAGGTTGTGAAGAAAACATGAAAAAACCCTGAAAAGTTGCTGAAGTTACAAAGACTAATTGCTCTGGATTTGGTTTTAATTCCTTTCTTTTTTCTCACTTCCCCCCACCTCCTGCAACCTGCTCCAGGGCTCTGGTACCCTCATAGCAAAGCTATTCCTCCTGTTCAAATGGAACCTCCTGGGTTCCAGTTTGTGCCCAGTGCCCCTTGGCACCACTGAGCAGAGTCTGGCCCCAGCCTCTTGACACCTGTGCTTTAGGTATTCAGACTTTCTTAAAGCATTTGTGACAAGCTGCTATTCTGAGTGCAGTATTTTACAATAAGTAAGTATGAACCTTTTGCCTCCCAACATCACTCAGTTTCCACAAGTTTCACACAACAGATAACTCAGGAAAGAATCAGCCAGCTGCTACAGTCATACAGCCAACTCCCACCCGAGAGGCTAGACAAGGTGTTTTATACAGCCAGTCTGATACCTGACCCTTGAGACACACTGATATCTACCTGCCTCAGCACATACTCCAATACATTTGGCAGCCCAGAAATGAATCCACCTGCATCAGATGGAAAGTTCTCTGCAGTGCTGCATCTGTACTGGAGGCTGAACAGGCCAGTGGCTTCTGCATAGAAGCCTCTGCATGTTACAGCATGAAACGAAAGTAAGAAGACTCAGCTGAAACCTCTCACTGTTTTTTCCAGTCTTATCATCTCTGATCCTATATCATATAACATGGGTAAAAATAGTTAATGCTTACACGTAACACTAATCACATATGTCAGGCTCTTAAGAGGTCTGAAGGTGTACAAAATGCTATGAAGTATCTTAGGTGTGATGAACACAATACCCATTTATAAATATCATTATGAGAAGCAGTAATTTTAACAGGCAGGTAACCTACAGGTACACAAAAATAAAGCCATATTGGAGTCCAGGGCTGCAGCTGTAGTGCTTCCTTCTCCATCACTGACATTACATTTACTTTGGGTCCACAGATCTGCTCTTCTTATCTTTCACATTCCTCTTCAGAGTGCAAACCAGCCACCTTTGCATGTTGCTTGCATTTACAGTATAGTTATAACGCAAGTAGGCAACAAGAGTAACAAACCTAAACTACAGGTACTTTGTTTGTTTTCTTTGCCCAGATGTACAAAGTAACATATGCACTTCCCAAGGCCTAGCAGCAACAGAATGAACCATGCTTCTGAAAAGAGTCCCTCTCAGATGTGCCTCAGGTAGGTCGCAGCTTGACCTCCAGACAGGTCTGTTCAGGTGAACATCTGCACTGCCTGCACTCCATGCTGTGCCTGCCCTTGGGCTCAGGGCTGTACAGACCAGCTGCTAAGCTACATGTACTAGCTGCAGCAGTTTAAGCTGGTTTAAGGTACTGACGTCACACTTCCCCCTTCCCTCACCAGCTGTTGCCAGCTGGCTCAGAGGGATGACTTGACTGACACAGAACAGCTTGAAGCTCAAGCTGCAACCACTAGGACAGGCGTATGCTGCTGTAAAGACCTGTGACTTCATGTCACACCTGCCTGGCAAGGTAGTGCCAGCCCCAGGCCAGTGCTGGCTTGTGGTAGTCCAGTTTAGAAGTGGGCCAGAGACACTGCCATGACTATGAGGTCAGCAAAACCTGCAGCTGGACCTCTGAAATGAAATGCTCCTGAACAGGAGATTAAAGCATCACCTTTGAAACAAAGCACTGTTGATTCCCTCAGGGACAGAAAACTTGAACAAAGGATAAAAATTAAAAAGGCATACGCATCTTACGCTTTAGTTTTGCTTGCTCCTTGCTCTCCAAATCCCTAACTGCTCTGTGCCTCTGGGAGCAGGCTGTTAGCTGTCCATGACAATCTCAACTCAGCATTCCATTTCCACGCCCTTCCTCCATGCCCTCCCCACGTTTATTTAATTTCTTGTCAGCCTTAACAAAATATTTACAGCACCTGGTTTGGGGAAACACAGGTACCTTTTTATGGCTCTAAGTTTTGCTGCTATGTTTGTGTTTGCTGTGATGCTGCTCCAGGATTGTTTTACCCTGATTCTTTCAACAGCTCTTCTAACTACACTGGAAGTAACTGGATGTGAAGAAATGAAAACATCTAATTCAAACAGAGGTTTGTTGTTGGTTTTTTTTTCTTTTTCCCCAGCATCTTACACGTCTGTTAAAAGGGATATCCAGTTCAAAGAATAAAGAAGGAAATTAACCAAAGACACACACATCTCAGAATGTATTGTTTAAGTCAAGTTTTAATCCCTTGTTCCTCATTAAAAAACGTCATTTAGCATAACATTCTCATCTCCTCACAGGACAAGAAAAGTTAGACAAATAAGAGCAGTGGTCAGACTTACAGAGGTGTCTGTTACAACTAAAAATGTAATTAGGCTTTCACCTTAAATGTGTAAAACAATAACTATGGAAATTTATGGCTCAGAAAGCAAGAGCTTGCAGATGTTTTCTAGATTCAGAATGTACCAAAGCGTACTACAAACCAACTTATATGCTGGTATCTTCTCCCCTTAATCTTTGTATTAAAAGCAAAAACACAAGGAAGTATCCTAAAGAAGAAATGACTTAAGGATACTATACATTGTTTTCCATCTTCATAAATGATAGGATTTGATGGAGCACAGGATTTAAGTTGTGTAGATATTGGTAACTGTACAGTATTTAAAAAACTCGACAAATTATTTTCAGGACAAGCTAAATCTAGTCTTCTTTGTAAGCAAAATTCTCTGGACTTAGGATACAG
Source organism: Galbula dea (assembly GCA_013399015.1). Lineage (NCBI taxonomy): Eukaryota > Metazoa > Chordata > Aves > Piciformes > Galbulidae > Galbula > Galbula dea. The sequence goes on from VWZX01004997.1 coordinate 321,523, forward strand.
AAAAACCTTTTCCTTTGTATCAAAGTCACTGAAAGCGGACATTCAATACTTCATGAAAGGTGGCTGAAGGCATAAAATAACTGAAGTTTTTTACTTATTCTTACATAGGAATCTAAGGGGTTTAGCTTTCAAAAGAAAATCTGAGCAATAGCTGGAGAAATATGTGAAACTAGAGGGGAGACAGGCAAGCATGAAGGGTATAAAATAGCCATCTTGTCTAAGGAATGTTTTGGGATTTTCCAAGTTTCTTAAACCAAAGTTCTCATGCTAGTAACAGCACTGTCACATGACAACTCAGGTCAAGCAGTAAGATGTACAAACCCAACTGTCTTAGCTAGTACTGTGGATCTTTTTATTTTTAAACAGTCACCTCCTGTTTCTTAACTTTTTGTAGGAACTTTCCATTTAACCATCAGAAACATTTAATTATGTCCCCAGAAGGAAACACTTCAGAATGATATTCAAGATTAATACTGAAAAAATGTAGAAAGTATTTTAGGCAAGCAATAATAATGTTTAGATCATAATAATGCATAGAGTCTTGTATGTGCTAGCATGAAGTTTGCTGTAACCTGAAATGGAGGTAAACACGTTTCACAGGAGAACACGTTGTCAAGGCTTTCAGATTCAAGATACTCATTTCAGATTCAAGATATCAAAAAATCATTTGATATGCTGGAGATGAATGAATGAGCAAACACATTTAGAGTTTAAAAGTCTGCTAAGAAATTAGAAGGAGAAAAAAAAAATCAGGATACTAGTTACAGCTGAAATATTAACAGAGTGCTTTGCCATAGTTATTGTTATTGTACGTGAGATAGTATGTTTCATGTGAAATAGGTATGTTTCACACTATTTAAATACACTAACAGTACACTTAGAGCAAGATGTTTCCACAGCCAAAAGTAATACAGAAAGTATTTCAGAAAAGCTGGATGAAACTAGATTCAGGGGGAAAAGAAATAAAAGGAGAAAAATAAAATTGGATTACTGCATTTAGCTAGCACTGTTACTTTGATACAAATATGTATAAATCTACTTTATTTCTCTTTGGCTGACTCTTACAAAATTCAATATATTTAAAAAGAAATTAAAGCTTTACATGCACTCTATTGAAAATGTAATAATTTATTAGAAGGGCTTCTTTAAACTGTCCCATAATTCTTTATATCAAATGTGCTTTTCTTTTAATACTTCAGATATTGATGGAAGGTTAACAGCTCTCAGTGAAAATATATGTATGTATGACATAAGCAGCACTAAAAAGCCCTTTAATTTATGGGACATAGGAAAGTAAAGTCATCAGGACCTGTACCTTGTGCTGGCGATACTTGGTGATTCTGCTCCAAGCCTACATCTTTCTAGCTGATTAGCCACAATTTGCCTTTCCACTTCCAGTTCTCTGGTAAGTCTTTGAAATTGGAGCTCCTGAAATTTCAAAATAAAAAGAAAAGCATTCTTGATGTTAAAAAATGGGTGTGGATTAATTCTGAAACAATCACTGTTTCATCACAATCATGTTTCTTGTTTTGACTCTTCTTCGGTGGAGTAAGCTACTAGAATATTAAAGTGGGGATTTAATGGTTCTTTAAATCAGTGACTCATGCAAATACTGATTTATCACCTGCTACAAAAGGAAAAAACATGTTTAAGCATTTGTGGATTTTATTCCTACTGCAATTAAAATGTTTGTATCTCCTTACATTGCCACAGTCTAGCCAAAATAAGTGCCTATAAAGTCAGTCTTGTTTTCATCTATAAATGAGGTAACTGGAAAATATTGTATCCTGGCCATTCCAATTACAAAACTTCATATCCTAACCTACACCACGTTCTGACTTCTGTATTAAAACCTCACAAATTATTGTTTCAAACTGCCTGAGGGTGAAGATGTGCTATTTCACCTTTCCTGATGGCAGCTTTTGTCATATTTCTTGGTAAAAGGTACCAAACCTCAGCCTTTGTAAAAGGCTTTTGGAACAGAACACTCAGAGGAAGGCACGGGTAATACAAGCACTGCACAGAATGCTCGTGTGTTATCACATCTGGAAACATTTTCTATAAAGGTGATATTCTGAAATCTAAACTATGTCATCAAGGGATATTGGCAATGTTTTCATCCAGTTAGGTTCTGTTAAGGACAGAAAAGGATTCTATAGAGCAACTGTGTTATTTTTCAAACTGATATTCTGTATCTCCTGAAGTTTCAGTAAACTGTTCAACACTATGTAAAACCAGAGGAACACCAATGTTTAATAATCTGGTGAAGCAAGTCTTATACACATGTCAAACACCACACAGAAGCATTCCTTTAATTCTGAAGTGCAAATTACTAACAGGGTTGGTTTTCCTTCTGAATGCAAATCATGTAATTGTATTACAGAGGAGCTGCACGCCTCACCACCTTACAAAAGCCACTTTCATCCACAGGTTATAGTTAACGTGCATTACATGGAAATGAGACTTTAAAAAAAATGTTCTTTTCCTGACTAGTCCCCGAAGGAGCTCGCTCCCCACAGTTTGTTCCCTATTTCTGGGAGGTGAAGATGGGTCAGCAATGCCTGCCACAGCTTCACCAGCCTGCAGAGACCTCTCTGCCTCTCACGGCTCCAGCCCTGGAGGGCTTCACAGCAGTGTAAAAAGAAAAGTCAGAGGAACGGTGTAGTGAAAAGCTGCTCTAAAAACAGTATTTACCTTGCAGAAATACAGAGTAAGTTCTTTCTGCTGACCAAGGAGATTACCTCCAAGAACCCCAAACAGGAGACTCATTAGCACCGACTTTCATTAGGAAGCCAGCTGAGGGCTGCAGTACTGCTGAAAGGACTATGCATTATATTATAAAGCTACTTCTGAAAGTCTTGATTCAAGCTCCATAGAAGAAACTGGCCTGTTAAAGGTAAAACACACAAGCCTCTCCCAGACAATATCCGGAACTGTAGACACTTCCAAACATTTCTCAGAGCTCACTAACCAAACTGAAAGAACACACCCTAATGTTCCAATTATTGGCCAGGAAAACTGTTTGCCTCCAGGACATGGAACTCACCCACCACTGACACAAGCATCCACAAAACAAGTCTGCTCTGCTAAGAGCACTTGAACAGAACAGAATACTCTGCAGTTCTGTTAAAATTAAACATGCAAACCTTAAGATGTGGTCCTCAAGCCCCTCCTGGCCAGCCCTTCCATTAGGTTGGCATTCACCAGCAAGCTTCAGCATCAGGAAAGTTTAGCACAGTCAATTCTCAGACATGAAAGATCATTTTAGGACCTATGTCCCAAACTTGGATTTTATTACTTGCTCTTAGACAGAATTCTAAGGCAAGATCCTTTTGATCTTGAGACCTGATATGAAAAGCCTCATGAAGATGGTAACCTGCAGACCAGAGCAGATTTTATAGGCCTGTATATGGACTCAAAGGTATGGATAGCATTGGAAGGTTTATAAGACGTGGCTGCAGCCAGTGGCAGAGACCCAGGTAGCACAGTCTGATGTCAGGTCTGAGTGTGATTCCAATTCATGTTACATGAGACAGGTACACATGCATCAGTCAGATCATTTGGTGATCCAGTTGGGAAATTGAGGGTTTTCTGGTGATAACTACACAAGATTCAGCAGCAATGGCACAAACAGCGAAGGCAACTCAAACCCTCTTTGAATGGTACATGCCTGGCTAGTCAGACCAGGATCAGGAAGCTCTGAAAGATATGATGCCACTGACAGACAGATGGATCTCATGCAGCTTCTAGGCTTCTGCCAGTTCTCACTGGCTACTGCGGTAAAAGATAGGGCTAGGACAGGATGTTACTTCAAGTTGTAGTGGCACTGGGATATGCCAAGTTGCTTCAAGTGGCAAATGTCACTATTTCTGTGAAATATTAGGAAGGTGATCGTAAACTAAACTATGAAATGTTTTCCTAATCATAAAAATACTGCCTGTTGAACAAGTCAGTTGAGCCTCTTCCAGGAGTTCGAGAGGATGACCTAAGAAAGTGCTGCACTTACTATTCCTCATTCAGCTGCAACACACAGCATGGAGTCACACAACTCCCACAGCCTATGGAAGTTCAAATGGTTCTAAAGAAAAAAAGCCAACTGCATTTTGGAAGTTCTATGGTACAAATGTGCAGCAAAGAAGAGGATAAACAAAATTAAGTTCATCTATACCTTCTTCACATTAACCTCCTGCACTGATCTACACAGAGTTCTACATGTTTCCACTGTAATTTGGAGCTAGACCACACAACTGACTACTTAAAAGCACACTGAATACTGTATTTTACCAACAGGAATATCATACTGTTGTCACCTAATACTTAAATTTTCTACCAGAACCTTCTGAGAAAAAGCCTGTACTTTTAACTATTAGATTAACTGTAGCATTTTCTATAAAAATACAAGTTTACTCACACACACAACTGCATGTGCATGCTTCCAGCATCTTCCAAAATAGAAGATAAAAAAAATTGGACAGGGTAAAGAGAATGGCAGATTACAGGATGTGAAAGGACACAGCTACAATTATTGGCTGATCGCATTTACTCTGTATTCAACAGCAGCAGACCATTAAAGCCCTTAATACTTTCATGCCTGCATTGCTCACCAGTCTGGTAAAACAGTTGGTTAAGTGCTGCTCTGGCTGATGAGGGATCAAAATTTAAGCAATCTGTAGAAAAAGCAGAAAGGAAGAATGCCAGCTGAGGTATTCACTGACTTCATCTGAGCAGCATCCTCTTTGGAAACTGTTTGTTACAATGATAGCTGAAGCTGTTCTGGCAGCTGGTGACTGGAGTGCAGTCACTGCTCAGTAGACAGGCTGGTAAACATCAAAGCACAACCAAAGATATAAATACTGCAGTATATTTTAGTGGCACCCACAACTCTGGGCAGGCTCTTTTTCAAGGGATTTTCTCCTCAGAAACAAAAAAATTGATTTCTAGACCTCTGTATGAATAAAGAAGTATATGGAATTTGATCAAGGAAACCAGTTAGTAATTTCATCTGAGACAGGATTGGGGTATATTTTGTTCTAGAATAAGAGCCTTGGGAAGTAGACTTCTCAGATTTGATTCATCAAAACTGGAAATGCTTGTAAAGAGTAGAAAGAGTAAACTTCCAGTTTCTGGGGTCAAATAGGGAAGAATGACCTATTCAATTGAACACAATACTAAGAGCTGGAAAAAACCCCCACATTTCTTCCAGGCATTCAGAAAATGCTGACAAGTATTTCTGCTTCACTTATGGAAAGCTTAGAAGTCCATTTAATACAAAGTATTTCCCACTTGATACACATTTATCCACCTAACTGATCACTAGATGCATACAAATCAGAGTTTCAAGGCAAGATAGAAGCTAGATAGATTAGCGGACAAGGCAGTCACAAATCATAAATTTAACAAGAGAAAAGTGCTGGGTTCTGCACTTGGGAAGGGGCAACCTGAAAACAACCTAGAGACTGGGGAATGAGAACCTGGAAAACAGCACTGCAGAGAGGGATCTGGGAGTTTTGATCGATTATAAGTTGAATAGGAGTCAGCAGTGTGCGCTGGCAGCCAAAAGACCAAGAGGGTCCTGGGGTGCATCAAGCACTCCACTGCTAGCTGATGGAGAGAGGTGCTAGTCCCACTTTACTCGGCTGTGGTGTGGCCTCACCTGGAGTATAGGGTGCAGTTTTGGGCACCACAATACAAGAGGGACATGGAGTTGTTGGAGAGTGTCCAGAGGAGGGCACAAAGATGGTGAAGGGCTTGGAAGGGAAAACTTATGAGGAAAGGCTGAAGTCACTTGGTCTGTTCAGCCTGGAGAAGAGGAGGCTGAGGGGAGACCTCATTGCGGCTTAGAATTCCCTCAGCAGAGAGGGAGGGGTGGGTGCTGGCCTCTTCTCTCTGGTGACCAGTGACAGGACCCAGGGGAATGGCATGAGACTGTGCCAGGGGAAATGCAGGTTGGATGTTAGGAAGCGCTTCTTTACCCAGAGAGTGGTGGAGCATTGGAACAGGCTCCCCAGGGAGGCTGCCAAGGCGTCAACTCCCATGGAGTTTAAGAACAATGCTCTTAGACACGTGGTATGACTTTGGGCTTGTCCTGTGCCTAAATAAGAGCTGGACTCGATGATCCTTGTGGGTCCCTTCCAACTCAAGATATTCTGTGAGGCTCTGAATGTTTGTGCCTTACTTCTGAAAGTACATTTAGTAAGTCTTTTTTTCAGGTATCTTTTTGAAGCAACATGCCTACAGTCAGATTATAAAGGACTTGATATACAGCCCTACACATCTGAATTGGTATAGAAATCTCCCAAGCACTGTAAAAGAACCTGTCACTATTCTAGCAGATGTTTTTAAACATGCAACAATAAATTGTTTGTTGTATAGAAAGTACATTCTTTCCTCCATTTCTGTCTGAAAGATTTGGATCTTTGCTTTCTCCCCCCTATCCCACAAACCCTATGAAAAAGAACTTCAAGAAGTAGTAAAAAACTTCAGAATTTGTTAAACAAAGAAGGGGAAAAACAGTAAAGTACACTCTTTTTAAGTATATGATATGGTTCAATACATTTACACAAAGGAGGAGATTTTGCTGAAATGCTGAACAAAAAGCAAGCACTTCAAGGAAAAATCTCTTGGGTTTTCCTAAGTGTTATGACTATTCATCCAAACTCAAATCCAGTCATTCTTACTCTATTGTCACCTTCTTACAAAAGAAAAGGTGAAAGTTGTCCATCTTTAGGTGTCAAAAACAACCAGACCAAAGAACAGGGAAACTAAAAAAAAAAACAAACCAACAAACAAACCCCAATCCTGTCACTGCTTCCAGTGCTTTTCTCTGGGCCCAGAAATTAAACCCAGCATATTCATGTTACTTTGGAAAATAGGACGGATGGGTAGATTTCCTGTGAAACCTCTTCTCTCAGCCCAGCCACTGAAAAGAAAAACTAATATGCTAAATCAGGAAATTCACAATTCCAAATGATCCCATTGAATCTTGCCAGTTCAGCAGCAATTTGTTCCAAATTCAGCAGCGCACGGCTCACACGTGTGCAGTGACTCCACAAATCTATCTGGAATAGCTGCCCCTACATTTCAAACTGCCTAGGAAGTTACTGCTATGATGTTGCCCCTACAATTTTTAACAACTTATTATTTTAGTAAGAAAACACTATTTACTTTTAATATGGCTAAGAGAACCCCTACAGAACTCAAGCATTTATCCAAACACTCCCCAGGATTCAGAAATACAGAAAAATATATTTTAATGCTTCAGTTCTACTTAAAAGTTGTTTCACCATTTCCTAAGACACTTCTATCCACTACGGCATGGAAACTCTGTAACACTTCAGAAGAGAAATACATGTTTTGGAGGAAAAAACCCAACAACAAACCGTGTCTACAACAAACCCCCAGAAAACAAAACCAAACAACTCCAAAACCAAAACCCTACGACCCATCATCAAATCCACTAAATGAAAAAAAAACAAAACCAAAAACAAGGAAAAGCCAAAATGTCTCAGCTTCATTTCAGTTAGCCTTAGAATTTCCCTGCCTTCACACAGGAATTCCTCTACTAGAGGTGCAACTTACACCAGTAAGAGTCAGCCCTTCCCTTCAATTTCATCCAAAAGCATATCCACTGCTGTATCTGCAAAGAGAATAACTTAAACTGCTACAAGAACTATCCTCCCTGCCCCAATCAAAGCCAGTGGTGGTTGTGGTATTAGTGTCATAGTTTATAATAATTATGGATGTGTTTTCACATTAAAAAAACCCAAACCTTGAGCTTTGTCAGAAAAGCACAAAGCTGTAGTAATCTAAATTTCTCCACAGATTACACTTGTTCTACACATGTTTTCTAGCTCTAAAACTGAATTGAAAGGTTTCTTTTGTAAAATACAATCAAGGGAGATACACACAAGCTGTCTGACAGTTCTGTCTCTATGACAGACTATTCAGAGGTCAGGGGACACTCTAGCGTGGTAAAAAAGTTGCTTTAAAGTAATTTGGGGTCAGAGAAAAAATAAACAAATAGGGAGTTTACTTAAAGTGCCTTGTATAGTGCCTAGACTAATTAGTGCAATTTTTTATATGATCTCATCTATGCCAGTACAGCAGAAAGCTTAATCAAGTCATTCAATAAATGTATCTGCCTACTTCAGAACTACTGTAGTAATTTTGAAAGGTTTTACTCTGTTAAAATCCTGCACAATTTGACATGTAACAATGAAAGTTCTTCTGAATTGTGTTTCCACAATAATAAGTGTTTCTGAAGTAATTTAGTCAAGGTGTGGCAATTCCATTTTACAAATACAGACCTACTGCAAATAGAGATTCCTGTACAAAAGGACATTAGGCCATAGCAAACAGCATAGTAGTTTCTGTTCAAGCTCAATAAAGTAAATAACTGCACTGGAAAATATTCTGTTCTGGGCTTTCTGCCACACAGGAAGGGTGTTGAACATGTCAGTGTCGGCAGTTATTATCAAAGAAAAAAATACCAGAAAGCAATAGCTCAGCTCTTAATTCCTTCACGTTGTCACTTTCAAGAGTGAAGTACAATTTACATCTTCCTCCCCCCTGTATTCATTCTAATTTGTCTACGTGTTTTTAAGTTAGGCTACAGTTTATGCTTCTCTGCCTTTTAAACACAATTTTATCTTTTCCTTTCATCAGGATTTAGGTACCTAATAGACCAACATCTTTAACAGTCCTTTTTACAAATGGAAAGGGAAAGAGGTTTTAACCTTTTTAAAATGAAGAAATAGCCCATTATCCTTTTTTTCCTATATGAAAATGATAAAAACATTTCTTGGGTAGCAAAGGGAATGCTCACAAATGCCTTTTCACTTTGTACTTATTTATTAATCTATTATAGACCACGCTGTCATAACTATGTTGAGTCTAAGCAATCACTGTTGCATCAAAGCTGCACAAAGCAATTCTGGAGGGCAATCAGTGCAGTAACATGATGGGCTGGTGATCACCAGCAATCACAGTACTGTCACTTATTGCAGTGCTGCTCATCAGCTCATGCCATTATGAGCATGTTCTCTGTGCACTGCAGAATAAAACAGACCAATGCAAGATCACCACAAATCTACCTTAAGCAAAGTTCTCATTAACATTTGTGATAGCTAAGCTAAGACACCACAAGGCAAACTACTGTCTCGGACGATGAGAAGTGACTTAAGATCACTGTAACTCAGGTGACTGTGACTACTCCTATGTCAATAGCCTCCAGCATTAGTATCCTTCACAATGGAAGATTTAATACTTGTTTAAGTATCTATAAGAAATTATTAGAACTGCTACTGCCATCTTAAAACACTTTTGAAACTATAAATTTAGGCATGAAAATAAAGATACAAACTTCATCATCCTTCAGAAAATTTTCACTTAAGAATAAATGTTCTCTGAGTACAAAATCTGTTGATATCAAGACAATATAACCTAATTCTCACCTTTTAAAAAATATTAATATGGGACACCATATGAGAAGCAATGCATCAAGTGCTGTATTCAGAGTTAATAGTGATTTATCCTAAAAGAAGTCCTGAAACACACAGCGAAGCAGACTTATTTTGAAATTCAGATGTTACTATTTATGTATTCAGCCAAGAAAGATGATCATCAGTTCAAGTCTTGACTATAAAGCCAAACTATCATTTCTGTGTTCTTTTTTTAAAACCAAAACAAAACCAAAAACTTCAGTTATAATGTTTCTTTGTAAAACTGCAATTTCTTTTTCCCTTTGAATGATGTTTAAAAATTAATGCTGAACTTCATTTCAAACACAATTCTGTTCTTCCTGTGGAGACCACCACACCTCCATAAATGTGGTGCAGATTTAAAATATATTTACTGCCTTGGTACTGATAACTGAAGTCAAACTCAAAGTTTAATGCCCATTCTTAACCAAAACACAATTATTCATGCCAAATCTTGATGTGCAATTTTCTGCAACACTGTACACAGCCTTGCAGAATGGTTCTCAATGTTGCTTTTCTGTTTCCATTTTTTAAACAATACACCTACATTTCAAGTCTAATTTACAACAGTACATACATTCAGAGGGATACAGAATACCTTCAAGAAGCTTTTGTTTAGTGCAATTAAATGAAACCTTTATACTCAGATTCTAACGTTCTTACACTAAATATATTATACTAATGCTAGGCAACACATTTTAGAAACAATGATGTCTTTTTTTCTGTCAATGTAAAAGAAGACAGTGGATAAGTCCACAATGCACGCTGAATTTCTGAAAACATGGCATGTACCTGTTCCTTTACAGAAGCCAAAATGGTAGTGGCAGTGGTCTCTGGTTCCATGCCCCGGCCCGTGGAAGTCTCCTGTGCTGTCTGTGGCAGCCCCTCCTCCACCATTGGGGTCTGCTCAGGGGCTGGCATTTCGCCTGCAATAACAATATTTTCAATAAGTTTACATTTTGAGCTAGTGATGTTTAAAATTTAAGTTTTCAAGATTATAAATTTTATTGTCATTTTCCTAAAACCTTTCTATACATTACCAGATTAGCAAAGAACTTTGTATTATTACATCAATGTATGTTGATACTACTGTGCTTCACCTTCACAAACTGAAATCAGAAATGCATGCACAACGTGAGGACCAAGGAGCAGCAAGCAGCATGACGTTTAAAGATTACTTTTAAACGCTATTTTGTGGTGGCTACTAAAAGCAGCAAAATCCAAGACTTGTGAAAAACACTAGTGTCAAACGTTATGAACACCCAGGATCACTAGTTTTACATATGTGTAGTTTTTAGAACAGAAGAATGACATGTAACAGCAGAATGCCTTGCTGTTAAGGAACAAACCCTGGAAGAGACTAATTATGACAATACTTTTGTTCTGCTTCATGTGGAGCAGCATGTGCACCGAGAGGGATGACTTCTGCTCAGTGTTACAAGCCACCTCCAGTGCATTAGCAGGTGGTCTTTATTAACCCCACTACTCCAACATGCTGGAGGAGCCGGTAACATGGTAAATGTGGAGTTTCACATCAGCCCCTACAGGAATCAAACGGCTTCAAAGAAAATGAAGTGAGACGAGAGGCAGTGGAGTAGTCATGGGGCAACACATGGGGCATGAGCCTGGCCACCCATCAGCTTCTGCCGCTGCCAATGGAGAAGGAAACGCTGTTTCCAAGAGGATGTTACACCAAGAGCCTGACTTGGGCTTGGTCACTTCTGGAGCAGGGCCTCTCCTCCCCTCAGCCCACCGCACAGGTGACACAGGGAGGCTGCCCAGGAACAGTCTGTACCAACAGCCCATTCTCATCTCATGTCTGTATTGCATTTGCCTCCTGGAACATGGAAAAAGAAATTGCACAAATACCATGCTGCAGGTTTCTGGCATCAGAATTGCAGAGGCTTATCTGAGCACACTACTTTAGTGACACAAAAAGCAACTCCTTTTCCCTCTTCCCTTGCATCCCAGGGGGACTGAACCTCAAACATGGCAATATAACGACTATGCCACACTCTGTCCTCCTCCTCATCTACGAAAATTTAAGTTCGGAGTATAAGCTCCTTCCTTTCCCACCACAGTGGCAGCACCTCCATACCCGGTACAGCCCTTCCCGCCCCATGCAGCCTCGCCTCGCCCACAGCCGCTCTCAGAGGCAGGGGATGCCCTGCCACCGCCGGACCTGGCCAGGTCCCGCTCCTCTCCCCACCGCCGGCACCCAGGGCAGGCCATCGCAGAGGCGGGGCCCAGGCGGCAGCCCCTGCTACCGCTCTCTCGCCGCTGGCCGCAGCCCCACCCGGACCGCGGCCTCCGGCCACCTCTCCTCTCCCGCCCGTTCCTGGCTGACTCTTAGCTTAAAGATCCCAAAGAAACAGGGAGGGAAGGGGCACTGTCAGGAAAGGTGCTCCGGTCCTGCTGCTGCCACAGTTCCTGTCACTCACCTGGAGGGAGGAGCAACACTGCCAGTACTCCAGCCACCACAGTCCCACCTCTGCAGGAGAGGCTACACCACAACAAATTCAGCTTTTAACAACTAAAAAGGGTAACAACCATTTCTTGCACTGTTACTTGATCACAGCCAGCTGATCCCAATCTCTGTTAAATGCCTGTGGCTGTGCAGGTCTGGAGGAGACCAAGGTGGGTCCCCTGAATTGTAACAGAACTTACTCTTGGAGAACAGATATCAAGTGATACAGTGATATTACAGGCTACATGGCTTCCAAAGTGCCACCAAATGCATAATTAGCCGTATCTGGCTGTTTCTGAAACAATGCTTTCCACAGAATCATAGAGAAAAAGTTGGAAAAGACCTCTAAGATCAAGTCCAATCATCAATCTAACACTCCCATGTCACTGAAGCATGTCACAAAGTGCCATGTCTACATGTTTTTCTGAACCCCTCTAGGGATGGTGACTCAACCACTGCCCTGGGCAGCCTGGGCCAATTCCTAACCACTCTCTCAGGGAAGAAACTGTTCCCAACATCCAACCTAAACCTCCCCTGGCAGCTTTACATCCACTCTGCCCCATGTCTGTAGCATTGCATGGGGTGGTTGTGAAACAAGTCGCCAACATGTTATGAATCCTCTTCTCACCTCAACACCATGAAATAACTCTCTGACCTATCTATACTAAATATCTGTAACAAACCAGTCAAGACAATGTACATCTGAACTAGCTGGAAGGTATGGTCGATTACCTGAACAGAAGATATATCCAATATTGAGTCGCTAATAAAACCCCCTCAGATAAAAACAAATCAAATCAATTATTAACAAAGACGTCAGTGTTAACTGTACCTCTATTTCAGTGTTAAGAGGTGCAACTAGAGAGCTATACCCTTCCACACAGGCAGTTGTTTTAACTGCTGTTCTCTCAGTTAACACATTTCTTGGCAAAGTGGCTGATTTTCTAATCTCCATTTCAAGACTAGACAACTGTTGGCTTTGAACCTACAAACACTTAAGCTAACACAAACAAATGTGCTTATTCACTCTGACCTCCTGCAGAGCCAGGCACCTGCAAAGCCATGAGCCTGGGTGAAGAGGTTCAGGACAGGAGGAAGGAGGAGATGCTCTCCACGCCCCAGCCCCACACCTCTGCAGGCATGCTGTTTGAGGAAAGGAACTCAAAAGTCACTTCAGATTCTCAGACTCACCTTACAGAAACAGGAAATATCAAACGCAGGATTTTATGAGAGCCTTAAAATCAGGTGTGAGTAAAACTCCTGAGGACTTCAGAAATCTTTTCCTTACACAAGACTGGGATGAAGACACACCCTGGACTCAGCTGTGTTACTCCTTTGAGTATGTATAACTGATACCTTATTGGAAAACAGGCAACCAGACTTCATCCCTCAAAAAATTAGGTTAATAGTTATTTTGCCTGCCTCTCATGTTAGATGTCACTCAGAACATGAGATGCTATTCCTACATCTTTCCAGTCACTTCAAATCCTCATCCTCTAAAATCCTTTGCTGCAGAGTCACAGGCACTGAACTGCAGTCAGGACGGATACAGAGCTGCTTTCTACAAACCTTACACATTGAGTATCAGACAATACCCATTATAAATGCACACCTTAAAGCTTCCCTGGTATTTCAGCTCTTTTAATTCTCAGATTGCTCCTGTACATTAAATCACAGAGATTCATGCAGCAATAAGGAAAACTCAGAAAACGTATTTTACTGTTCTACTGCTTTGTGCAACGCATTTCAGCATCACCTTATTCACATCTTAAAACAAATGAATATGAGATAAAAGCTTACAGATTTAAGTTCTCCGCTATAGCAAAGAATGCAAGAGAATGGAAAGATTTAAATGCTTTGAGATGATCTTTTGGTGGATACTGTAGAACTACAGATTTGTGAATTCTGTAAACAGTTCTAGTAGAGCTCAAATGTGTAATGTGAGATCCTCTGAAACTTTTAGTGCAAGGAAAATAAAGCTGTTCCATTTGAAGCCTCTAGTCTGAAATAGCCTACAAAAACTCTGAAAATAGTGGCTCTTCCATCCTCTGCACTGCAGAGGCTCCCTCGCTGCATGGTTTCGTGAAACCCTGTCAAGGCAGATCAGAGCAAACTGAGCCATTACGAGTCAGCTTTCAATTCAACAAGTGTGCAGCAGAGACCATCTTTTCAGCCAGCCGCAGGGACTTCCTTGTGCAAACCACGTTTAAACAGCCACTGTAACTGCCTCTTTAGAGGATACACCTATTGCCTCCACTGCACACAGTTTTCTGGTTTTCGTCCAGCACACAAACCTCGCAACTCCTAACCCCCCCAGGATGCTCTCTGTTTGCACACATGCAGCAGACTCCTTGGCATCCCCAGCACTGATGATGGGGCAGATTCACCGGTTCTCTTTAGTAGCTTGCCAGTCCTGGCTCTCATGCTGGTCCTCTCGGTACTCAGGGAGGCTGTAGGCTGCCAAAATAGGTAACACCTTCTTTTGTGTCTGATCAAACGGTCAAACAGCTGCAAAGTAAATAGGTTCATCGAGTTCCTCTGATACAAAGCCACACTTTTTAGGAGGAGGTGGGGGTGCCGCGTTCTGAACCAGCCAATCTTGCAGCTGATCGCTGATGCAAGAAAGGAACAAGAATACACAGCTGAGGAGAGAAGAAATAGGAGAAATGACTAAACTGGGTGTAGGAAACTATGCTTTAACTCTTCGTTCTCCTTAGTCTCTATTCCCCACCTTTCACAGCTTCTCCTGTTATTTCCTAGAGATACCCAGACACGTTTTGCCAGCACCAAAGTATCCATATTGCTCTTGCCTTCCTTACACAGGATTTTCTCCTTAGCAATTTTCCCCATTTCAGAGCTTCCCACTGCTGACCTGAAGTCAGTAACAACAGTCACCAGAGTAATCTACACAGAAGAGGTAATGTAATTCTTATGAACACTGCCAACTAGATATGATAGACTGCATCTGTTTCTCAAGGGAAACATGAGAAAAACAACAAACAACATCTCATCATTAAAAATCCTCCTATTTATCCAGTTACAAGATTAACTCAAGCAACAAGAGTAAATCACCAAGGACATCAGAGCAATACTCAGTAGTATAGAAGAAGTAAGTCTCCAATAAGTTAAAATCAACTTGCTGGGACACTTATTTATTACACAACTAAGTCATTCGTACAAATCTACACTTAAGTAGCAAGGCACATCTCGGCTCTCAATCAAAGATTCTTTTTCCATCCTTCACAGTACGTGTGCAATCTAAAACCAAAACAAAATCTACTGCATTTCTACAGTTTTTAGATGAAGACATGATTAAAATTTATCTGATTTTTTTTCAGTTATTTCACAGACATGTCAGTACACTTCTAGGTACGAGCAGTTTCCTGTAGCTCCCTACTGCAGGGATGAAGTGCTGTTCACCCTCAAATCAGGCAGTGATTTACATCCTCAAGCTTGGTGCAGCCAAGTGACTAAACCAAGACAAACTCTGCATCACATATCTAGCAGCCTATAGTTATGTCTCAGGATGAGAAGACAGCAGATGACAACCTCTTCACTTGCAAAGACGATGCAAACAATAAAAAATGGATGATAAAAAAGATGGCTCAAGAGTTAACATGAGAAACAGGTTTTCCAGATGCTTCAGACCTCACACTATAGGCTAAACGTTCTGTTAAGACAGCACTTCTCTTTATGGACATGAGTAGTGTACAAGTTTTATGGGACTTCAGGATGAAACCAGAGAGGTAAATATATTATCTGATGAAAACAATGGAAGAAACTGACTTCTATGACAGGCTAAGAAAACCACCTGCACAATGGTGCAGGCTGAGTCTACAGGCAACTGATACTGCCTAAGCAGCGTGAGAGATGCATTCAACTATCTTACTGCTATAAACTTAGCGTCTTCCTCACCCTTTTTTCATTTCAGGATACATTTTTCCTTCTCTTTTTTGTTTTATTTAAATACATGCCAATTGAAAAGGCATTTGGTCTTCTGTCTTTTTTTAAATAGTCAAAAACTATTACCCTGGCTTTTGGACAAAGGTATTTTTGTTACAGTTCCTAGTAAAAGACAGCTTTTTTTTTTTTGGCCAATGGCTACATACTTTCTCTAGTAAGCAGGCAAGACTCCACATCCACAAATATCCAGCTGTAACGTGCTCATGAGATTAGTATTTTTTATAGCTTTCAAATTAACCGTTCACCAGAAGGGATCAGACAGGTACAGCAAGACAACCATCTTCAATAAAAGCATATCTAAGATCATAGCCTTCAAGGCCTGAGGCATCATTTGTAGCTCACCTTAAAAAAGAAGAATCTTTGTCATCTGAAGGATATCTGGAGAGTGTTCACCACTTCACAAATGGATGAAGCACCACAAGCTAAATGGCAATAAATGGAGTTTCAGCAGCTCAAGTGAAAAAGGCTCAGCGCCTTAAAGAAAAGGCAAACAACAGAGCCCGAGCTTGTACCTTCCCTTTGGACCACCCCAAGTCTGCATTGCTGCTTCTTCTGAATCCACTGCCATTCAGAACAGCCTCATCATTCCGAGCACAGTGCTCAAAAACAGTTCTGCAGACGAGCAAACAAACAGCAGATTCATCTCGAGGGATAAAGTTCAGTCCTACCCTAGTGCCGATGGAGGGGGAGGAGAGATATGTGGCATCACAGAAGGATTTTAGATTTTCCAGGCTGTCAGGTGATAAAGACATTCATAAACTCAGCCAGTCATAGAAGGATACATTCTTAGTTTGGTGTTGGAATATTCTCAATTAATTCAGGGTTTGATGTCATTCAGAATGAATGTCACAGAGCAACCTAACCTAAGAACAACTGTAACAGCCCAGTAACTGCAGTGCAGTAGGTGTGCTGTGCAGTGCTGAACGCTCAAAGAGCACAGAAGCTCCACACTGACACCTCTCAACCTCCCACCTGAAAACTCCTATAACCAAACAAACAGGATTTAAACTGAGAATAATTGTAAGTAGAGATACAAACACTACCAAACAGACCAATAGCTGCAGCTGCTGTTTAACTTTCACCTGTATTTTCTCCTAGCCCTGCAAAATATACATTATTGCTAGATAGAACACACACTAACTGTAGGCAAATACATTTCAACAGTAAGTATTATAAACCCAAATTTATTTTATATGCATTTATAAAAGTGTGCTCCTCAATTCTGCCATATAGTATATTAGAAAAAAATACTATATAAACAATGAGAAAAATTAACGGCTCCAACCATAATTTTAAAAGACAGCTGAAGAGTTACAGACTCCTACAGTTCCCCTACTTTGCTAATGCAAGTTTTTGAGGGATGTGGCGTAATGTTATCAGTGAGATAGTCTGGAACTAGACACAGAACCCTCTGTTGCATCCTGCCTTTAAAAATCAACCAGACTAGATCAGCAGTGTGACTTCACTGCTAACTCACACTTGCATGATTTTACTGACACTGCAGTCTCCTCTCTGCACTGAGAGCCATGGTTCAGAAATGACTGACCAACCAGCAGCAGTTTAAATTTGGTTTAGTAGGGACAAAAATCCAACTACACCCTCAGAGTTTAAAAACTGATGATTTTCAAACTTCTGTTTTTACTTGGGATACATTTATAAATGACTGCAACAAAAGTCAAATTCTTGCATATCACAAAGACAGATTGGGGAATACCACTGTTCTCTAATAAACATGGCTATGGATTAGCAAAAGGTTTTACTAAAATGAAGTTTTATCCAACACTGAACTGTGGTTTACTCTTCATTTTTTACTCTTCATTTTGCTCTGAAACAGAAAGGCACAGCAAAATTCAGCTGCTGCTAAGAATGTTCTACATGCAAACTTTTCTAAGCAAATGGAGCTCTCTCCTGTTCCCCAAGCTAATATCTTTACTAGTATCTTTACAACGATATGAAAACCTGTGAAACACCAAAATTTACAAGTGACATGATTAGAGGAGATGAAAGAAACTGACTAACTGAGGAAAACCATAAAGCAAGGTGAATGAGCTAACACTGATCTATAGAAAACATAATTCACTATCAAAGTGCACCACACACCATCCAGTAGCAGGTGGTGGATGAAAGAAGCATAACTATAAAGTCAGACACACTTAGGTTAAAATTTTTGGCTATGCATGAAGACTTCTTGCAGGAACACCATAAGGGAAAACAAGTCAGCTCAATAGTACATTATTTAATCTCTATAATTTTAATCACACTCTAAACTAGATGCCCACATTGCAAAATGTAAACAATTCAGTATATAGCAACAAGAAAATTCAGAGGGATAGAAACCTATATACCGAAGGACTGAAGGTTAAGTGTGGAAATGGTCAAGAAGAGAAATAAATACTGAGTGATGGCAAATGGTTCAGGTTTTTTACTGAAGCTCAGTTAAAGCAAGAAGAGACGCTCAGACCAGTATTCGCAGGCTGCCTGCTGTGTAGCAGTACTGAATCTATACGCAGCGCTCTGTGACGATGCCAAGATGTGATTTTCTTCTCTCTGTGAAAAACATTTCTTCCTGTAAAATCCACAGATATACAATTTTGTCATGAGATGGCATCAAGGTTTACCAGCTGGAGATGCAATTTAGATAGTTTTCCTGCCTCAGTTCCTTGAAGACTGAAAGGATGACTCAAACATATTTTAAAAGCTCGAATCCAAAGTTTCAAAGGAATCTCAAATATTTCTTACAACATCTTTCCTATTTCTACCTTTTAATTCCCTGACTCATATTCTAGTCTAATTCTAATTTCCAAGCAGGGAAAACTACACACACAAAAAGCAGTGACAGGCACTAGAACGTCAAGAGTTAAGAAATAGTGTTGGAACTCTCAAGAGCAGATTATATCAAATTTACCTAATTTTGTTCTGTGACGAGAGCACTAGAACAAATACATCTTGAAGGTAAAGCTTTCGACACTGCCACAGTGCCTTCTGACAAGCAGCTGACATAGCTTAGGTGAAAATAACATGGGGGGGGAAAGAGGTAGCCAGTGAACTTGCTAGAAAGCTGTAATCAAAGCAGTAGTTGCTAACTCCCTTGCATCGAAAGCAGGCTTGAAATGGGGCTGTCACAGGTTCTACCTGTAAAGGTGACCTGGGACAGCAGATGAAAGCCAGCACCACTGTCAGCGCTCTGTGGGTGGTGACTGGGGGCAGGGGAGGGAAATGCACCTCTCACTGAGTGGTAGGGCCAGCTTTACAGAGGGTGAACTACAAGAGAATCTATAAAAACAAATGCCAAGCTCAAAAGCAGCTGATCCCAACTCATACTGAATGCTGAAGCTTGTCTGTCCATCCTTGTGGCACTCACTGATGTCGCGTTTCCTCCATATGCATAATCCTACCTTGCCTGCATTTGAGTACACACCGAGGCTACAAAGACAACCAAAGCTCTGCAGTGAAGCAGGGACAAATGCTACAGTACTAAAGACAACAGCTCTGTGGAAAACAACATGAAGCTGGGATGCCTCTAATCGAAGTACACTCCTGTGACAAAGGAAAAGGAGGGGAACAATTAAAAGAAATGATAACTCATTATTCCTCCTGCTTCTTTTCCATTTCCCACTGCACTGAAATGCACAATCTTCCCAGCCTCCTTAGCTAAACTACACTCAGTTTTGTGCACCCAAGTTCAAATTGGATCAACTGAAAAGTCAGAAGGGAGCAATCAAAGCTATGAAAATTTTATGTAGGAATTGCCAGGTTCTGGATACAAAACAGAGACTGTGAACTATGAGACTATGAAAAGTAGTAACAGCTGAAATACTGAAGTCACTGCAGGAAAGAAAAGAATAATCAAAAATAATAGTTAAAAGCTACTGCTATCTTCTTGCTAGGTATCAGACAATACCAATGACATTATTTAAGTGTTACTATCTCTTCTAAAGGGGATATTGGGGTGCTCTTCCCCCTTCCAAACTCAAGCAGACTTTATTTTTCAGACATTTTCTTAACTACAGATAGTAAAAAAACCTAAATGCTCACAATTCGGATACAGAAATGCCTGACAATGAATACTGATATATTTAAATAAGCAACTCAACCACCAGAAAAGTCACAAACTTAATCAGTTATTTCCATTGTGATTTAACAAAGCTCAAAATGAAGGGTTTACAGCACAGCCATCAAAAGCAAATCCTCTCAATAACATGAAGTAGTTGAAAAATGACACAATATTAAGTCTTAGAAGAATGCAACAATTAAGTACAGGTTTAGGGGATTTCCACTTCCAAAACAGAGAAAGCCTGCTCTTGCTTGCTCAGTGCAAGCCCAGGAAAATGTCAATACAGTAATTCAGGAAATACACTCGTGGATGACAGCAGCAGCAAAGAATGCACTTCCAGAACTTGCAAGATTGCTATTTTATGTAGCGTAGTTACAAGCACATCTTTCCTTTTTTAGAATGTCTTACTTAAGCCTCACAAAAATATATACAATTCCAAATAGCTGATATTGAAGTGAACTTTCTGAGTACTGCAAGGTAAGGAAGAGGAAGCAGCTGATCACCAGGCAAGAAAACATCCCAAAGGAAGCAACACCCAAACTTCCCTGCAAGCTAAGTGCTAAAACCCAGTCCCACTGAAAGGGGAATCAAGCAGAAAAAAAAATATCCTATTACTGCACCACAGGAACTGAAAATATTTCTTACACATATCATTTATACTACCTGACAATGAAACACTTCAACTAGGTGCTAAGGCAGCTGCTAGTCACCTTCTCGATATCCCAGTCAGCAGGATCAGCTACAGGTGCTAATACAATATGAATCCAGCTAACCTCAATTTTTTTGCCTGTTTGTGAGAAGGAACACTTCAAATCCAAGTTTTAAAATGCAGCTTTTCAGCAAAAGGCCAGAGGAAATCTACAGAGGATTTAACCTCTTTTTTCTCCCCGTTTCTTTTACAGCTCACCTTGCACATTCTCTATTAGTTCAGTTCTCATATGACCAGACAGGTAAAGCTGCAAATGCCAGAACAAATGGTAACATGCCCAACAAAGGAGGGGCAAAAATAGGCTCAAAAATCTACCTTACACTTCTTGTGTTTGATAGAAGTGCATAACATTCCACACCTTTTGTCAAGCAAAAGCACAATAAAAACTTAATGAAAAATGCCCCCATAACATACTTGAAGACATCACTGTATGCCAACTAATATTTTTAAAGTCGCTTCCTTACAACAGTAAATGCAGTTTGTAACTTGTACCTCTACAGTAATGCTGCTGGTTAACTGCAAATAACTCTCAACACACCCTCTGATGACCACTGTTAAAATCTCTTTTTATATGTTGTAACGACAGACTTCAGCAAGGCTGATAAAGCAAACTTCAGATCACAATATCCTAACACTGCCAGGTAAACACATGCATATTCACACACTACCCTGTCCCCCATTTCCATCCGGTGTTAACACTGCTGCTGTTACTGCTTGTCAACATCCCCTTGCTGAGCCACAGGAAGGATATGCCCAACAATTTGTCAGATACAGGGAATAAGCCAGAAGTCTCTTAACTTGTCATTTATGGTCAGCTTAAAAGGTAACATTTACTTGCAACTGAATCAACAGAGCAACATGTCCATGGTGTTCTGGAGATCTGCTGTCCTCATCTCCCAGAAGTGGGCTGAGCCTTTAGATCTCATAACCTTCAAAGAAGGCTTCATGCAATATGAATACTTCAGGTTTCACACTGAATTCTGAAAAACTGATGATCTAACCTTACTGAAAACCTATCTGCAAAAGATGGAAAGAATTGTGTCTATGCCAAGTACAACATGCTCAAAGCTACAAACCTTCAACAAAAAAGTCTTCCTTAGTAAATTACCGAGTCAGCGTTTTCACAACAGACTGGTTTGTGATATTTCCAATTTACTGGTTACAATCTTAATCCATGGGCGAACTTTAAAACCCACAGACCAAAACACAGTTCATGCAGAAGTAGCCATTACCAGCTTTTAACTTCAGAGAGAAGTCATCTCCCTGAGACTGCTCATTTCTGTAACTGCTGCTCCTTCATGTGAAAAAAAGACAGATTTTACAGCATAGCCATAAATATTTTAGGGCAACTCCAACAGCAAAGGAGAAATAGCTGTTAGTAGTGGCCACGCAAACTTCAGTATGGAAGATCTGTTAGAAACAAACACCACCAGAAACTGAGTTCTGTAAGACCTAGCTTTTCTGGACATCGATTGATACATGAATAATCATCACAGTGGTAGGGCACAGGTATTCGTTTAATGGATATGGTGATGAAAGAGCAATTAAACTAACCAGAAAGATTACTTAATCTCAAGCCTAAAAGAACAGAAAACAAATCAGATGCTGAAGTAGTCATGGAAGGACATTGCTACAGACCGAATTAAATTTTAAATGGAAGGATAGTTTAAGAAGGCTAACCTGTAACTGAAGTCATTGATTTGATAAGAACAAATGATGTAAAATCAAGCATCTGAGCTCAGTGGAGCTCTCTGATGCTACTGCTACCGAACAAATCCCTAACTATCCAAAGCAGTGGAAGGGATGACACACAGAAGCATGCAATGTATCACTTATCTGTGAAGCACACCTACTTTAAGAGACACCAGTGAAAAAGAAGAGCACCCTAAGGGGAAAGAGGAAATGGGAAATCTACATGTCCATGAATTTTGAGAACTGTTGTTCTCCATGTCAAATAATATTGGAATTACGTGAAAGTTACAATCAAGCCAAACAAGACTTGCTAAAGCAGCAAAGAAATTCCAGGAGTAACAAAAGCATTTGTCTATAGAGAAAACATGGTCAGGTAATACCCTGCCAGGTACCTAAGACAGAATAAGATAAACATGGTCTCTATTTTCAATTGATTGTCATTATATATTCAGGCTGTTTATGGGAAGGAAGACAAAAAAAAGAAGTGATAAGAAACACTTGTGGAAACTACTTTTTCTCTGACAGGCACTCCCTTGTGACTGATCTTGTTTACTGTTGCCAGCAACTGTCCTTTACATGTCCCCCAAATCTGGGAGGGCTTTGATAGGCAAGAAGCACTTAGGGCATGAAGCAGGCATGTTATTATGGAAGACCTCAAGGAACTAATCTTGCTGCTGTTCTTTATCCAAGCCACAGCTGGTGACCAGTGGAAGTTTCTGTAACTGGTAAGGTCATCACAAAAGCGACTGGTGAGAAGGACGTGGACTTCCTAGCTGTTGTGCGAGATGGCCACAGTAATGGCACGTGCCACTGCAGAATACATCAAAATACACTTCCAGCGGAGATTCTGAAGTGTTGCATCTATTATAATGAAAGACAAGTTAACCCAGTGCCTGGCACAGGTCTTGTTTCTCACATTTGCAGCTTGTTGTGCTGGCCTGACTGAATTCAAAGGCTGTCATGATAACAGAGGGACCAAACTCTCCTTTTTGACAGGCAGAAACCTTACAAAAGAGAGACTGAGAAGACATTGTTTTCTATCAATACTTGGGGGTAAAAATGAGAATAAGGAGACATTGGAGACAAGACCAAATAGGTCTTAAATGACCATAAAGAAATTTATCTCTGTCACTATAAACTAGTGTAATGAACATTTTGAAAAGTGAAAAAAAATATACTGAATATATCACTTAAGAACAGAATTATTGGTGGCTACTTTCTCCACTGTTAGAATTGTACTGTTAGGATCCTTACAGTGTACTCCTATCACAACAGTATACCCAAATTATTTTCTCTTACTTATACAAATAAAAATCTATCTAATATAAGGGAAGCCAAAGTACTTCAATCACACAGTTAAAACAGCAGAATGTAGCCAGCTCCTCTGGGATGTTTATGGTCAGTACTGTTGATTCATATCCTGCTGGCATCTTTGCAACTGGAAAATGTTAAGGTCAAATCAAGGTGATTTGCTTATTTTCCTTCCGTGGTAGGGCCATTTCAATTAGGGCTCTTGAAAAAAATATACATAAATATCTACATACCCCAGCTGAACTTATTAATAATCAAAGCTATTAGTACATTTAGCATCCACCCACAGCAGTCTAAAAGCACCAAGTACATCTGGACATCCACAGGACTTTCAGAATCACACACCTAGGTTCTATTTGGTCCAAATATCAAAATGCACATAATAAATCCAGATACCCATAAGAACATCAGAAAAGTGACATTTTATCAGACTACAGATTCATCTTGTGATAATTCAGACTGACAATATCCTACAGCAGAAGCTTGAGAGAAAAGGACCAGAGAAGTACATAGATCTGCATCCCTGGGTTTCTCTCCCAGGCACCACCACGAAACCAGTTGGCTGTACAAACAAGACAGCTCCCAACTCTCAGTTGCTAGATTCAGCTGAATCATGGGAATTTAACAGTAAAGCAGATAAAACTCCCAACTTAGAGTCTCTTAAAAAGTTGTATAAAATCAGGTAGAAATATTTTGAAGGAAAAGCAAATATTACCTGTTTCCCAGGGGTTTTTTCTCATACTCTGTGAAGAATCTTCTTTTAAAACCTTTAAATACAAGTGACAGATTCTTGCAACAAAATCACAGAATATTAGGAGTTGGAAGGGACCTCAAAAGATCATCTAGTCCAAGCCCCCTGCCGCAGCAGGATTCCCTAGACGAGGTCACACAGAAGCACGTCCAGATGGGTTTTGAATACTTCCCGAGAAGGAGACTCCACAAACTCTCTGGGCAGTCTGTGCCAGTGCTCTGCCACCTGAACTGGGAAAAAATTTCTACGTGTGTTCACACGGAGCTTCCTATGCTGCAGCTTACAGCCATTGCCTCTTGTCCTGTCACTGGGCTTCACTAAGAAGAGCCTGACCCCATCCTCCTGACACACACCCTTCACGTACTTAAAAGCATTGATGAGGTCACCCCTTAGTCTCCTCTTCTCCAAGCTAGAGACCCAGCTCCCTCAGCCTTTCCTCATCAGGAATATGTTCCAGCCCTTTCATCTTCTTTGTGGCTCTGCGCTGGACTCTTTCCAGCAGTTCCCTATCCTTCTTAAACCGAGGGGCCCAGAACTGGACACAGTATTCCAGATGCAGCCTCACCAGGGTAAAGAGGGAGAAGAACCTCTCTCGACCTACTAACTGCACCCCTTCTAAGACGCTGAAAAACAGTAGTTATTCAACTGCTATCTGGAACCAAAAAATGATTCTGAAATACAGGCTAAGCAAGCTTAAGAGGTTTGAATTTCAGACTATTCTCTTCTATAAGGATTTTCACCTGATACCTTAGTTTAAGAAATTATAAAACCCACTGACAAGTGTAAATATAAAAGACAATGAGGGGGTTGGTAAAATAAAAACTGTAAAACTTAAAGTTAAGAAGATTGTTCAGTCATCACAACTACATCTTTTCTCTTCTTGTGTTTGAGGCTGTTATCAATTGCCAGAACAGATGCTCTGTAGTTGTTAGTTAATGAAAATAAGTAGAACAACATTGCAGAGGTTTTACACTTAGTATTTACTCATACTGGAGGGAAAAGGACTTGAATTCCTAGAATTATAAGGCATTTTTGCATCCAAGATATAAATGTCTAGCCTGGCTATAATTCTGTGGAACATATTTTTAAGTAAGGAGACCAAAGCTAAGGCAGCCCCCACGAGACCCTGTGCAAGGAGGAAAAAAGCAGAAATGGAGTTCATGCAGCAGTGTATCCTGTCTGACATCCTTCCAACATGTTTAAGTCTGCCCATCTAAAGACTTGGAAGTAAGACAGACACGTCAAGTATTTCGAAAGAGAAGCCCAAGCAGGCAGGTGGCTATGTGCCACCCAGACAACAGCAATGGGCTGTTACCAACTGCCTGCTGCTTCCGGTGAACCTGGGGAAAAGTTCCAAGCATTGGGGTCATTAACAAACTAATTATGAGCTCCAAGAGAAGTGTGAAATATTGAAGGAGTTACCTGCTCAGTGTTAGCAGTTCTTAATTTCGGAAGAAAATATCTATACAAGTAAAAGAATGTGTTTGCTGTTGGACTGTCAGGAAGCATTCCTGAGCTGCTGCTGTGATGACTTGGCAGCTGAAGCAGGTGCTGTCAGAAGGTTTCATGCAGTGACATTATTCTTCTAAAGCGTGATCAATCTCAGCTTCCATTCACAAGGAAAGGATAACGTTTATGCCTCAAAATGCAGAAAGTGTCTGCATAGCAAGATGCTCTATTTCCACAATACTCAATCATAACACACAAGTTTGAGAACAATCAATTCAGAAAGCCATTACTGAGTAAATACCAGGAAAAAAGCTCCAACACATGGAGAAGCTGAGGACTCACAGGTGTTTTAAAGCAACCAGAACAACAGCTTAAAAACAACCTGCCACAGATAGCTGCAGAGATGTTTCCACCGGTGACAATGCAGTATTTTTGTTATGTGTATTGATCCATGAAGACACAGCGAGGTGTTTTCTATTTGGACACATACAAACACTTACGAGTAACTGTATAAAAAATGTTAGAAGCATAGGACAGGTGATAGTCCAAGGCTTTCATACCATCATGAAGTTTTGTTAAGAAGGCAAAATTTTTTGGCACCCATGCAAGTAAACAGAAATGCAGATTTTTTCTGACACTTCTTCCCTGTTCCTTACAGCTGAGCCTCATTTAAAGAAGGCAATGCCTGGCACTGCATGCTCCACCTCCTCCTTTTCCTTGCTTGCTCCCCAGACCTCTGCTACTTCTGACCGTGTTTGGCACTAGAAAAACTGCTCCCACCATCTTGCCTCCAGCGCCTTCATCTCCTGCCAGGACATCCTCCCTCTTGCTCCTGTTGCCTCTGGAGATTGCTCCATCTACGCAAAATACATTTCCTGGGCTACGCTGTTGCTGTGCTCTGTCCTGCTGCCAGGCAGCACAAGTACTCACACAGAATCACAGAATGTCAGGGGCTGGAAGGGACCTCATCTAGTCCAAGCCCCCTGCCGCAGCAGGATTCCCTAGACCAGGTCACACAGAAGCGTGTCCAGATGGGTTTTGAATATCTCCATAGAAGGAGACTCCCCAGCCTCTCTGGGCAGTCTGTGCCAGTGCTCTGCCACCTGAACTGGGAAAACGTTTCTATGTGTGTTCACACGGAATCTCCTATGCTTCAGCTTGCAGCCATTGCCTCTTGTCCTGTCACTGGGCATCACTGAGAAGAGCCTGACCTCATCCTCCCGACACACACCCTTCATACATATAAGCATAGATAAGGTCACCCCTTAGCCTCCTCTTCTCCAACCTAAAGAGACCCAGCTCCCTCAGCCTTTCCTCATAAGGAAGATGTTCCACTCCCTCAGTCATCTTTGTGGCTCTGTGCTGGACTCCTGCAAGCAGTTCCCCATCCTTAAACTGAGGGGCCCAGAACTGGACACAATATTCCAGATGCAACCTCACCAGTACTCTCCCTACAAATGAATCCCACCAGAGCTTTTGCACTCACTGCTCTGAGATGTACCCTGCTCCTAAAAGAACAGGGACCTGGCACTTTGAACTCCCATTTGGGAATTCAACAAACAATAAAGGCTAGCTAATTACACAACCTACACAGTATCTATGAACCATCTGCTTTGCAGATCCTATACCCAAAGGGCAATTTTGTTCACTGCCCACAATTACCACCCCACGGTTGCATAAACAGTAAATACATTAAAAATCCCCCCATTGAGCTGTGATACAGAAAGCAAGTTTCAGCTCATACACCTTCAACACATTTACAACAGATTACTTCTTTCTCTTTAATAATAAATTAATCACAATACCAATCAAAACAGCAGATTAGCTATAATGTTGATTTAAGGTTCACAAAAATTCACTATGTTTCAGTTAGAACACTTCGATCACAAGCAAAAGGAGCCAGTATGGGGGGGAAGAAGTCTTAATTTTATTTACTGCTTGAAGAATGGATCAATCACTCTCAAGTAAAGTAATAACTCACAGTTTTATTTTCCTCAGTAAAATAAAGGCATAGTTAAAATGACTTTTAAAAGCATTAAACAGGAAGCTGACTGGTCTTCAATCTCTAGTGTTAGGTAAGAACTTCGAAAAATGCTATGCAAGTAAAAAAGGGGAGGGGAGGAAGATCTACAAGAGATGGCCACAGAGCCATTTTGGAGAAAAACAGCGATTTCCTTTTCTTTTGCAACCACAACATCTTAAAATTGCAATAACAGGAGGAAAACATGTATATTAAAAGTATGTCTACCTTTTTTTAAATTTCTGTTAAAAAGGCATCTTGTTTAAAAATACTGAAACACTAAACAGATTTTCCCCGACTTTTCCCAAAGTGATGCTGTCTTTGATTGCCTGGAAGAGCGGGATGCAACAAAAAGGACTAGAAAGTTAAAGACAACCACAAAAATTCTCCACAGCTCACTGCTGACTCAAGGAGGGGAAGGCAAGGCAGGCAGCAGACTGGCAGAACTGGTTCTGAGGTGTGCTCTTCCCACAGCAGAGCCAGACACTGCTCTTCAGGAGCAGAGAGCTGACTCATGGAGCTGATCTTGGAAGGAGGACAAGCCTGTGCTGGAGTCACCTCCCTGACCCAGTGACACATGCCCTGAAAGGAGGACAAGCCTGTGCTGGAGTCCTCTCCCTGACTGCTCCATGCAGAGCGTGGTTGGACTGGATAGGCATGTCCTCCTGCCTATTAGTGACTCGGAGAGCAATTAAACCTCTGCCAGATACCAATCAGAGCCTTCTCCTTAAGCCTTTCCTTTTATAATGACAGTGTTGGAGATTACATTATTAAATAATAAATTAATCTATTGTGAGGCTGAAGGAGCCCATCCTCCCCCCTGAAACACGTGTCTCCCTTCAGCACGGGAAGAAAATGGAGTGAGGCACAAAGGGCCAAGAGGGAGAGAGGCAGCGAGAGGGAAAGGAGCAAGGGTTTGAACACTGGTGCCAGCTACAGAGATTTTAACTGACAAGAAGCTGTGATTTTATTCATGCAAGTGAAAGCTCTGGGAAGGTCATCAGAGGCAATTTCTGTCTGTCCTCATCCACCTCCCTCCCTCTACAAACCTGCCCCAAGCAGAATAAATGAGTATTCCATTTGGATAAAGAGAACATGCAAAGTTTATCCAATGAACTAGGACATAACCCAGGCCTCGGGAAAGGCAGCCAAGGATCAGGAAGCTACCAGTCGTGCCCAGAACTCCCCTGCGACAGGGGCAGTCCCTCCATTTCCCTGTGCAGGCCCCCTGAGGTTCTGCGGCAGGACTCAAGCACAGCCTATGGGGAGGAGGGCTGTTTCCATTGGCTTTAGGTCTCTGCCCTGCTGTTGTCACGTATTCACTCTCCATCGTCACCCATATTTGAGCTGCCTTGTTGTCAGCAGTATTTGCCATCAAGATAAGAACAGCTGCAAGCAATATTCACAAGCCATGCCCAAACCTCCAGTTTCAGATCCACCTTTCTGCTCACAAGTACATCAAGCCATGCTGGCTCAACTCCCTCCCGCCCCCCCCCCAATTATAGTTTCAACCAGTTCAGTTCACTTTTGGAGTGACAGTATCTGCCACATTCGTTATGATTTGCTGTCTTACTTTCACTGGAGAAGAAAAACCCACACAAACCGAACCAAAACCTCTAAAAACTTCACTTTTGACCCACATTGACACAAGTCACTCAAAAAGATGTACACATACATGCTTTCCATACAAGATGGCAAAACACGTTCTTCCTGTAGCAACTCTTACAAGCCATTTCCCACCAGACCCTGACAGATGAAGCGGCTGTTCCACACGCAGCAGTCTGGCAGCCTCTCAGCCTCCTGCAGTCGACACCAGGCTGAGCCCCTGAGGGAAGGCAGGCACAGATGCTGCCCAGCACAACGGGGTCCTAGGCTACGGCCACCACAGCCACTAAAACTTTGTGTGCTGTTCGTAAAAACCTCTGCTCATGGGAACTGCTCTGTTTAACTAAGCTGTAAATAGCCTAAAAGGATCGCAGCTTCTCATACAGAGGAATCCAATTTTAACCTGGACTCACTAAGAGTAAGAAAGTAAATGACAGCAATACAAAAATATGTCTGATAACAGGCTTCCAGGTATTTTTTTTTCCAGGCAAGTATTACAAGTTCTACCTGCTTTTTATAGATCTTTTCTATACCACACTACAATAACTATGTTCTGGTAATAAACCAAATTATCATAGAACCACAGAAAGGTTAGAGTTGGAAGGGACCTTCTGAGGTCACCTACTCCAACTCCCCTGCTGTGAGAAGGAACAACTATAACCAGATCAGGTTGCTCAGAGCCCTGATTGCACTTAAAGCTATCCTTGATTACCTATAAAACAACTTTGATAATCTCACTGAGATCTCTGAACTAGTCACTTGCTCTCATAGCTGACTATTACCAGCTGAATGTTTGCAGAACTTGCTAATTTTCAGCATCACAATTAAAAAAACCAAACAAAACCAAACAAACAAAAAGAGAAATTAAGATAGTATTCACAGAGTCCCATCCTCTGGAACTGCTTTAGCCTGTCACCTGTTTAAATCTACATAAAGTAAAGCAAGAGTACACAAAGCTCTTATGTATGTTTCCCTTTTCTGTTCATATGCAGTGTGTCTTCCACCGAGGTTTCTCTCATAACACATGCAGATTTCCACACTAAACACCTGACAAAGATTACTAATTAAGGTTACTGTTATTTTTACATAGCACGTGCTATCACTCAATGTTAAAAACACCTCAAAAGTATTTTAGATGTTATTTTGCTAATACACAAAGCTGCTATAAAAATACATCACTTTCCTTGTTTACACTGTGACTGAATTAATCTGTTCATTATAAAAGTATCCTGCGTCACTAACAAAAAAGCAAACAACAAAAGGTGTGCCATGTTGCTGATGTTTTGAGAAAAATCAGAATAAATTTCCCCCTTATGGGCCACTACCCTCTCATGGAACTTGTTTTATAGTAGAACTTCTATTATTATTACTGCTACTTAACTTCTAACAAAATGAAAGACATCACTGTTACTGGAAAAGGCCCATCAGCTGTTCTACCTTGATTAAAAAAATTAATAGCAACTTATTTCAGTAACGGCTATTCAAACAACTGGAGAAAGTTATTGCAATCTTCTGCCTTTTCACAGACAGGTTACATTGATTTGCATGGAACATCATACTATTTAACTGAGACACTGCAGTGTATCAGTGCCAACACTAAGCTTCTGTCCCCAAAACACGCTCCTGTTTTATATGGAATGGACAAGACCAAATTAGTGTATCACAAACTAAACAAGCATGCTTAGTATGCGCCCATATTTTTATCTTGGTGAATATATTATTTGTTGTTTACCCCAAAACCACACTAATTAAAGGGAAAAATGTTATCGTCCTTATCTCCTCTTAATCACTGAACTCTAAGTTATCAAAAAATGGGAATGCTGAAAAAAAATGGAAAAGCTAGTTAATGAAACATTGCTCCTACAAGTTGAGCTACACCTCTTCCTTCAAACAGTCAAATCTTGAAACAATGACTAATGTAAAATTAACACAGAGCAGAAGATATTTAAAAGAAAAAAAAAGAGTACAAAGGTCTATGGGACAGGCATAGCACTTCAGAAACACACACTTCTTCAGCGAGATATTGATGTGTTCTGAAGCATTAGCGGGAGGAGAAGGACCAGAGATGGCTCATTTCCAAAACCATATTTTAGTGTGGCATTTGGTATTTTTGCCTTCCACACAATTTACAATCACATAAATAATTTTTTGGCCAAAACAGTAAGGGTTCGGTATCAATATGAGCTTTATTTTTCTGAGACTTCACGCCCCAGCTGTGCTAGCCTCAGACAGGGTAACTGTGTTCAGCCATCTGCCCCTCACACTTGATGAGCCCACTGCTGAGTGCCCTAGGCACAGGCAAGCTGCTGCTTCATCCATCTCCATAGGCAACATCCACCAGCTGGCAAACGGCCACGTGTGCCACCACGCTCGCCCAGAGGTGTTCAGACGGCGTATGTGCTACTTCTCCTCTGCTTGTTTCCTTGGTTTTGATCAGAGGAAGGAGAAAAAACCTGCGAAAAGTTACCAGCTCTGCACTCGGGCTGCATGGCCAGAGAATCCTCCGACAGCTGCCCAGGACCCGACCGCTGCTGCACACTCCGAGGTTGGCGGTCACACAGAGGCTAAAAAGCAGGGCACGGAGCGACGGGAGCTGCCTCGGATCCAGGGATACCGGGCAACTCGGCACGAAAACATCGTGTGGGGGGAGAGCAGCCTGCCAGGCGCGTCCCTCACGGCCAGGGCTGGGCGTCCAGGCGCTGAGCCCGCGAGCACCGCGGCCGGTTCCCGGCACGGGGCCACATCCGCGCGGGGCCCGGTCTGGCGGTCTCCGCTGCGGTGCCCTAACCCGCCACGCTGACACTGACGATCTCTCAAAGTTTCTACCTTGCTCCCTCCGACCCCGAGCCCCTGGTGCGGTACAGCACGGAACGACTCCGGCGGGCCGGCCCTGCCTGCTGCGGCGCGGCACAGCTCCCGGCTCCCGCCCGCAGCGCCGCGCACCGCCCTATGCAGCCGGTGCCCTCCGCCAAGGGCTCGCCCCGCGGCCGCGGAAAGCCGACGCGCCCAGGAGGAAGGCAAGCAGGCACGCGGCCGCACTGGGCTGACGGCGGCAGGACCAGGCTTCATGACCCCGACCCACTCGTAGCCGTAGAACCGGCCGTGACCCCCGCCCGCTCCCGGGCTCCCGCGCTACGCCTGTCCGCCGCAGAAGCCGGGGCAAGGGCCGGGCGGCGGCACCTCCGCCCGCAGGGCCCGCGCAGGCACCGGCAGCACCGCAGGTGCGGAGAGCACGGGGGCGCAGGGTACAGGGCGCTCCGCCCCCGCTGAAGACGGGCAGAGGCAGCACGAGACCGCCCGAGGAGACTGCTCCTCGGCCCCGGTGCCCCGGGCCCCTGGCGCGCTCCGCCGCAACACCTCATTTCCCGCCTCACCTCGCCTCCCGCCGCGCCCCGGACGTCCCGCNTGACCGTGCCCCGCCCCGCGCCACAACGTCAGCGCAGCGCCCTGCCCTGCGCCCGCACCCATTGGCCAGGCGCGGAACAGGGCGGCGCGCCATTGGCTACAACCTCGTGTTAAACCTACCAATGGAAGTACAAGTTGAGGTTGCCGTGGTTACCGATGCTGTGAGACGGTAGAAAGATTACTGCTGGTTCCTCAGCAGCAAGCGCGGCGGGAGAGGGTCGTGGTAGGGTTGGACGCCGCCAGCAGTACCTGCAGGCGAGAGCTTTCTCTGAGCGCGGCCGCCTGCCCAGGCCAGTTTGCTTGAGTGGGAGGCTTTTCCGGCGGCACCTCGTCGGAGCCCGCCGGCCTCCTCGCGGTGAGTGTCCGTGTGCAGCGCGGCAGCGGGCGGGGCGCAGGTGGCTGGAGCAACCGGTTGCAAAATGGCCGCTGCGGCGTTCCCGCCGTCGGGGCTGGAGCTTTTCGTCTTCTCGCCGCTGCCTGGGTATTCCGGCGAGGCTGGCCGACGCAGGTGGCTGTCCCGGTGGCCTGCCCTCAGGATGCCTTCTGCCCTGTCGAAGGCGGGCTCGGAAGCCGTTGGGAAGCAGGAGCGGAGCTCCGCGGGGGCTCTTTGGCGGTTCCCGGCGAGCTGTAAGGAACCGGAAGGAGGACACCCGCGGTACCGGCAGTGCAGGTTTCCCTCAGGTCGTACACCTCTTAACCCTGAGGGATCAAGTCAAGGCGTTTGTGAACGGTAGCAAAGATACTCTCTGTAGTGGTTTAAATTCTCGCTATTTTGGATCTTTTAGTACTGGCCTAACTGTGTTCATGGTATAGAGAATTTATAGATGGCGAAGAGAGAAACCGATATATCTCAGGATACTGTAAAACACTTTAAAATAGGTTTTGGGTGAGAGGATGCATGTGTTAAATATTTAATCTTCTTTTTGAGTTATATGACTGTTCCGAACGCAAAACCTCCCAGTGTTCCTCGGGGTTTTCTGGTAGATCCCATTTCCCCTCCTCCCGATCTGCTGCTTTTACAGTTGTGATAGAATGCTTGGCACTTCTTTGACTATAATGGTGATGACACCGTAAGCAGCTGTAGAAGTCATGACTCAGTTGCTACTTGAATCTCCCCAGAAGTGCATGTATTCTCGTTTTACTCTCTTATGCTTTTGCCTTTTATCTTTTCCTAGTGCTTGTCTAGTCCCCTGAGAAGGATCCAGATATTCTCTTGTAGGCAAACTTGAATTTGGGGCATAATTCAATGAGCAGCTCTTGCTGTCTTAAGAGGTTCTCTTATTCAACCTCTTCCCCTGTTGTGTTGAAGCAGATTGTGTAGGAATCCTGATGAAAAATAATAATGAAAATGGTACCTGCATTTGCACTGGTGTCTGTTTTTCCATCCAGGTTAGTTCTCTAGCATGCAGTGGAATGCATTGTATTTTTTATCCTGGCATGAGGACGTGAGAACTCTGATGTGATTTAATCAGTGCTGACACTACAAGTAGAACCGTGTCCTTACCCTCTGTTTAGAAAGGAGCTGCAGATAAAATGTAGAAGGTAGCTGGACATGAAGAGTGACCTATAAACTCAGAATTAATGTAGTCCCTTCTTTTAATTTCCCACTTGAATGGCAATCTGCTACACTGGAAGCTATGTAGGCTGTTGATATAATTTTTAATTTCTGTAGTATTTATTGCCATTTATATGGATTAATGCAGTAGGAACTCCTACAGCATGACTGTATGCCAAATGAAGACCACTTGGCAGATGTAAGTAGGGGATAGATTCCTCAGTGCCCTGAAAACCTCGTGATTCATATTCTGTTAAGGGGATATGGAAAGTTACCAAGCCAGAATGGTGGCCACCTTCTAGGAAATGAGGTAACAGGAGACCAGAGGAATAATAGCAGAAACTTAGTAAAACAAAGGGTAACAAGGGTGAAATAAGATAAATGAGGGATAGGTCACATGAGAGTGGAGAGCAAGAGAAAAGGACAAATAAAATGTGGAATCAGAATAAGCAGGTCTAGGATAAAGGGAGGAGAAAGGACAGAACCTGTGAGAGCAATGACTTTCATTAGTGTCAGGATTGCTTCTACCAAAGGTGTACTGGATTAGTTAAATCAACCTCAAATCAGTCTCAGCTGGTTTCAACCTGTAATTTGAATATTGTTATCTTGGCTTAGCTCCTTCAGATAACAGCTTTTAGAAAATGCTTACTTCCCCTTGTAAATTGAACTATTTCTGAATGTTCCTGTTGTGCCTGTGGAAGGCACAGTCTGCTGGCAGGATGTGAGAGGTGGCCTTCCAATTCTGTGTGGTTCCAGGTGGATGGCTGCAACCCTTAATGTTACTGGGAACAGGCTGTTCCAGGTGTTCCTGCAGAGCTATGCAAGGACTTACTTTATTTTTAGAGATGGCCACTGGGGCAAGATGGGAAAGTGTAAGAAATAATAGCAAGAAGAAGAAAATGATCTTGAGCCAGTTTGTTTTGGCACAACAGGAAAAAAAAATAATTAAAAATAATATTTTGAGTTCCTGTCAGATTTGCAAATATATTGAATGACTATCAGTAAAGAATAGCTATTTCATTCTGTCTGGAATTAGTCATACAGTCATAGCTTTTATATTTGTTTTGGCACCCAGAGCAGCCAATACATTATGTAATTTGACTGCTGTATATCGCAGGCCATCAGTTCCCACCCATTTATCACTGCAGTGAGCCCCATAGGGACAAAATCCCTTATGGAAAGGCACCCCGTTATGGAAAGCTATATGGTGCCATGATTCTTTTGATTTCTTATTCCATTAGTAGCCTTTGTCAAACACGTTTAAACTCTTGCATCAATTTTAGGATCAGCAATAAGCACGTTTCTTTTTCTTCAACTTTCTTAGGATGTGGCTTGAAAAGAAGATCTTTGTTTTTCAATCTCAGCATTATTTGGAAAGCACTGATTCCACTATGTTTGCAAATCTTACAAAAATCTAATGACATGTTTTCCTTCTGAGCGTTGCTAGTTTCTTCTGAGCTTTAAATCTGATCTCTTAAAATAATTTTGTAGATTTTGCATTTATTTTAGCTGAGCAATTTAGTTAACAGGTGCTTGCTGGTCATTTTGCTGTGATTGTGCTTCTTAGTTTTCCAAGTCATTAATATGTTTTTCTGCTTTGTTTACTCTGAAAGTAATCCAAATTCAAGTCTTTTTAATATATATTCCACAGATGTTGACAGCCCCTGCAGAACTCTGGCATGCCTATCTTTAGAGATTATTGTTCTATTTGCAAGATTACCTATGTTTTCTCACTCCATGTAAACACACAGGCACCATGGCTAGAAACTGGGAATTGTCAGCACAGAATGCTTGGAAATGCAGGATTATGAAGATAAATATCAGTCACAAAAGTAGTGTTGGTTTTTTTCTTTTTTTCTGGAAACTGTTTAGTGCTTCCTGTTCTATGTGTAATCTCCTACAGGTACTGAAATTGCAAAGGTTTTGGAAAAAATAACTGGAGAAGAGATTGGTGCTCATGGCAGGCTGACCGAACAGATGAGCAGTTGTTTAACCTTCACAGGGAAAATCATTGAGATGTGTGTGTTTTTTCCCCCTCGTTTAAACCTATAATTTGATTTCAAAAGTTACTGCAAGCCATTGTGTTGGTATCACAGCAACTCAGTCAATCATGATGCAGTTGACTTCAGGTAATTTGGAAACTGTAATTTCACTTGGCTTAAAAAGCAGTAAATATTCTGCATTTTTGTTGTTGAAGTGGGGAGTTGTAGCACTTTAAAAAAAAGGTGTATATCTGAAGCAGTAGAGTGGACTGAGATTTTGCTGTAAAACCATGAGGGGTTTTACAGAAATTTAAAGCTTCAGGTGGTGGCATTCGTGCTGTATCATGCTCCGTCTACCTGTGCTCTATCATGGGTATAGATTTCTGTCTCCCTTTGGAAAAACAAAATAGTGAGGAAAACTATTTGGATACTGCCAGGCTGTTTGAGTTTTCATATTTTTGTTTTCCTCAACAGCTTCAAAGCATCAAGTATGAATATTTGATTCTAGGTCCTGCAAAGTGCTTGATGTGATGACCAGGCTTCTGATTACACAGCCACTCTAATCTGGCTGAAGCCCAGCTGCAATGGAAAGGGACAATACTACCCTGTCATGGTATCTCTCCAGCTTGCCTTGTGCCAGCAAACATGATCGTGCAGCTGTGCAGTGAGCTAGATTACAAAATTGATTGAGTTTCCTCAGAAACCTCCCCACAACACATGCTATTGTTTTTTAGTTGGATCAGTTTCCCAATGTAGCTCACTGTCCCTGCCTTTCATGCCGGCACTCAAAGACTTGCAGGTGGCCATGCACAGAGGGACCTCCTGGTCTCTCAGAGGGCCCTCCTCTTTTGGCAGCATTGTGAAACGTCTTGCCTTGGGCCTCTTTTGGCAAAATGGAGGTCTGAGGAACAGCAGCTTGCTGGACCACGCTGTAAGCTCAGTTGCTGAATTAATTCAGGTTTAAAAGCAAGCTTTTTTTGGCAAAACAAAAGAATCCTATCTGAATATATCGATTCATCTTACAATGTGGCACACGAGTAGTTTTGTTGGTCTTTTGTTTGCGGGTAGCATACAGCAGTGGGAGGGGAGGAAGCGGTGCCCAGTGGTGGGAAGCACTTCAGTGAGCCCTGTTGCTGAAGCCAGCTCCAGGCTTCATCACACATGTGTGGCTACGAGTCAGAGTCAGTCTTCTTACTAGGCCATATTTGAGGCCTGGAAAAAATGTTGAGAAATGTACCAAATTGTAATCTTTCTTATCAGACTAGGTATGCAGAACTTCAAAGTGAAATCAGGAGATCCTTGTGAATAAGGGGGCAACGAAAAAATGTGTGTGTATATATACATAATGTGCAAAGAGAGAAGATGGATTCTGTCTTCTGGACTGTACATTTCCAAGGGTTGTAAATGAGAGGCTTCAAGCAGACACGCTCTGTTTTTTATGGTAGGATGTTAGACAACGCTACGCAGTAATACAAAGTTGTGCCAAGTGCTTCCCTGCACATAACTGCAAACGTATAGCCTAGCAAAACGGGCAAAAGCTGCACAAAATGACACTGATGTTCCTGACAAAATAACCTGCAGTGGCTTCTAAATCATATGAATTATCTCTCCCTCTTGCTTGCTATCTCATAAGCTGCAGGCGATTGTTGTTCTGTGATTCCAGCTGTGCTGCTGTCAGACAAAAATCAGCTAGGCTATATTAAGATATGGTGATAGTCTTTGTTGTCAGCACTAACTCACAAGGTCCTGCTTCCTCAAGTTCCTCTTTCCCCCTCAGTGGCGATTAGCCTTGGTTTTGTGCCTTCACCCTAGGCTTGGTTTGTGAAGCAATCTGTTAAACCCTGAGAGGACTGATGCAGAACTGCTTTTAACTATAGGCATAAATGTGCGAATCACTGCAACTGAAAAAGTTGTAGCTTCTCTTAGAGTAAAATAGGAAATAGGATCTCAGCTTAAGGAGAAATGCTCTTGAAGCACCTATTAAAAAAAAAAACCTGTACCCCCATACAGAATAAACTAACCTGAGTTCTGCCTGAAGTTTATTCAGAAATGCTTGCACAATTTGGTCTGTCAGCAGAGTTGTGGGGAAGAGCCCCCCAGTAACAGGTCCCTGAACCTTTCCATATAAGTTTGGTTTTTTTCAAAGACAAAAACATCAGTGACAAAACTAGCATGAAAATGGAGTAGGTGGAAATGCTTTAACTTAAAATACTACACAGAAGGCAAGAGCAAAGACACATTCATGTGCAAAACATGAAGACAAAACCACCTGTTTCATCCTCTAAAAAGAATTGGGATCCTGTTTCCCTTCCTGCTTTGAGAAAATTTGGGCTTTAACTTCTTAAGAAAAAGAAAACTATCATGACTTTGAAAACTATGTATTTGCAGTTGTTCATTTTGCAATGCTGGAAACAAAATCATATCAGCTGGTTTATCTGACGAGCAATGGGGATGTGATTTAACAACAGTCATCCAGATACTTTGTACTGAAGCCCAGTATTCTGTAGGTAATTTTTGAGTTACTCAGTGACTTCTGCATACTTTGAGCTGCTTTAGCTGTCTTCCACTGAACTTCTGCTACTACTTAGTGTCAAGTATTTTAGTATGTGATGTAGGACTCACTGTTCTGCTTCAGCTCCTTTTAAGGACTATCATCTAACTGTCCCTGCCTATAAAATTGCACCCTTGTTCCACTAACCCTGCATTATTATTACATGTAA
Organism: Galbula dea; assembly: GCA_013399015.1. NCBI lineage: Eukaryota > Metazoa > Chordata > Aves > Piciformes > Galbulidae > Galbula > Galbula dea. The sequence goes on from VWZX01004997.1 coordinate 360,685, forward strand.
TCCATCTCTGACATCCCTGTGGTGTCCTCTGTCTTGATGATAAGCCATGGCAATGGGATCCTTGCTTACAGCATGTGCATAAGCTGTTACCAGAAGTGATTTTAAAATTTAACTCTGATTAGCTACTTAGAATATTCAAAGAATAGAGAGGGAATGAGCTATTCTCCCCCATTGCAGTGTGACAGTACTCCATGAAGCTGATTGTTTTAATTGTTAGTCAAATTGATCTTCCTACTTTGGATTAAGTTTTACTTAATGTGGAAGTAATGAGATTATCATAGACAAAAAGACCTATGTCTCTTTTGGGAATGTACAGTTTCTGATACTTGACTTTATTTCAAACACAGCCATAATTCTTTCTTTAGGGAATGCAAGTTTAAATCATAATCAAACTATGGGACTGCTCTAGTAACTGGTTTGACACTGAATGATAAAAGTATTATACAGTGTATTTAATTCCTGGGGAAAGGATTGACTACTGCAAGATTAAAAGGTTCTGGATGGATGCCATTTTCAGATAGTTAGTTGAACTAGAGGAGGAGAATGGATCTGATTAAAGGATAAAGCTGTTTATTCGTTGTTTGTTTTTACTATTTGCTGTACAATGGGAGTGATTCTCTGCCTCTTTTGCCTAACAGTACTTAGGAGCAGAGGGTTCCAACAATTGTATGTAAATATTCCTCTTCTTTGAATGGAAACATACATAAGCAGTTAACAAGTCTTTTAAACTTGAAAATCTGGGAAAAAAAATCCACAAAATATTTAAGAAATCTGCAGGTATTCAAAAGAGAGCACTGAAAATAAGGGGTGACTTCCCCTTCCTCCCCACCAGGAGTTTGGATGTTTTAGGAAACAGCTGTCCTAATCTGTAATCAAGGTTGCTATTACTGTTGTATTCAACATTTTCAAAGAAGCCAGTGGTTCATTTCTGGTTTCTAATGCTGTATGCCCACTAGACATTAACTTGAACCTCTGACAGTATTGCAACACCTGCTGTTGTGTAATTAAGAAACCTTCATTGGCACAAAATGTGAGTAGCTGTTAAACTGTCATTGATTATGCTGTTAAATGTATTTTATGTAGAGTTGATGTGGCTTCGCACTATTGACTTTACATTTAATAATTTGACTGGTTTAAAGCATGCACAAAAAGCTCTATTTCAGATAGCATGTCTGCCTCCTCACTCAGTAGTTCTGCCCTTCTGTAGATTAGCAGCAGTTTAGCTGAAAGGAAAAAATTAGACTCATGACCTGAATCTGCAAAGACTGATGTATGTGAATGACTTGTTGAACTGAGGCAGGGGGATCTAGGCTCCGTTAAAGTTAATGGTTAAACTCATTGGGAGTACTCATTTTTGTGGAATTGGGACCTTAACTGGGCGTGAATCATGACCAGTAGCACCATGTGGCAGGGTGTGACAGGCAGACTGCAGACTTTGCTTGCGCCAGAAGTGCTGACTAACACTGGTAGAGTTTAATTTCTATTTAAATGAAAGGGAGTAGGCTCTTGCCTTAATAGTTGGGATTTTCATATTTAAGAATATATTTAAGCTGCATACCTCAGGCACAGTATTGAAAGCCTTGGTGAGGTCAACAAAGGTTACGTAAAGACCTTTGTTCTGTTCCCTACATTTCTCTTGCAGTTGTCTGAGAACAAATACCATATGTGTGGTGCTCCTGTTGGCTCTGAAACCGCACTGACTTTCAGGTAAAATTCCTTCTGCTATAGCGGGTATTAATCTGTTCAGGAGTATTCTTGCCAGGATTTTGCCAGCAATGGAGAGCAGAGTAATCTAAGGAGTCTTTCTGCTGTGTCTTTTGCAACCGTACATGCCTATCTCGTATTGGCCTTTTTAGCCACCAACGCGTGTGCAGCAAACGTGGGTAGAGCCCTTCCCAAATCTTTGTTCGCGAAGCCTAGCCATGAATGACCTCAGGCAGCAGTGAGTGTTTAAGAGTGTGCTGAAATGTTGAGTTGATTTGGAGACATAATCTTTTAAGAGGTCATATCTGTTGTTACCTAGACTTCCGAACTGTAGTGAAATACTCAGTCGTGGCTGGTTGTATACATAGCTGATGTAGCGTTCCTGGGAAACAGTTCTCCTTGTACTTCTGTTCAATGTCTGTTTTGTCTTTTATGTTTTTTCTTTTCTAAGATGCATCAAGACTTCCTACCTTGAGGCTGTACTGAAGTTTGAGCAAAGCCTTTAAGCAGGGTATCTGAATTCTGGCTTAGATGATCTTTTCTAGCATTGAAGAGGGTTTTAGGTATATCAACATGAAACCAGAAATAAACTTAATGCTTTTATCGTTTTGGTTGTCTGACTGCTGAAGATAAAATACAGGTTTATACAGATCCTGTTCTTTCTGCAACCATCTCAACATTTATTTTCAGTGTTAAAGTGAAGTCATAATGTTGAATTTGTGGTAACATAGAATACTGTCTGTTAGAAGGCTGAGATCAAACACAAACATATGACATCATTGCAGAAGAGAGAAGTGTGTGGGCTGGAAGGGAATAAGCACTCAATCAAACACAGTAGCCCTCAAATTACAGAAAAAGGCCAATGAGTTGGTTTTTTACATAGGTTCTGTTCCTGCAGATGTACTTTTCTGCTTTCTTTTCAGAGGAGATGAAACTAAGGCAAATATGTGAAATTTTGTGAGAATGCTGACATTGTATTGGAAACATGTTGGTAGAAAAGAGCTATGCCGAAGGGAGAGTTGGATAGATGAAGCAGAGGAGTAGCTGTGCTGCTACTTATCTTACCAGTATCCGTAGTTATTTTTCAGAGGGACAAAGTGTCTTGTGTTGGAAGAAGCATGTCATTTAAAGCTGGCCAGATGGACCCAGCTTAGGAAGATGGTTACCAAAATGTGTAATATAGGAGCATGACACTAGTGTGGCAGCTGGGCAGGGAACAGTAATCAATGTTTTTTGTAGAGAGATGTCTTCATAAAACTTTCAAGTACTCCCAATTTTTTCTCAATAAGTTTTGCTTTCAATATATGGTTAGAGGTTAGTCACTGTGTAGCTTTCCCAAGTTTGTCAATAGAAGCAGTGCTAGGGTGGTGAGAGGCAAAAAAAAAAAAAAAAGCAGCAGGAGGAAGCCTGACTGTCTGTAGCAGAGGAATAGACTTTATCTGAAGCTTGAGTGACTAGATTGTTAGCTTCTTGTGCAGTTATTCTTCTGAAGACAGATGTTTTGTCCAGCCTTTACATTACTCATAATTTTCAAATATCTCTTCAGCCTGGTTTAAGCTAACAAAATCCTAACCTTACGAAGGGTTTGATGCAGTGATGAAACTGTGACCTGGTATCCCTTTTCTCTTTTTTCCAGCTGAAGTTCCTGACCCTGACTTGGTTTTCTTTTCATGTCTTAATTTTCTTTTAATTTGTCTTTAAATTCCATGCTGTTGTGCAGTCACCATGTACAACAGAGCTGGAACAGCTTACGGTTTTTGTAAGGTAGTTTGCATCCCCCTATGTGATTGTACAGCATGTAACACAAGTTGGCAGAGCTCCCTAATGCAGCTTTTTTTAATTCTTCTTTTAGAGCTTTCCTACAAATCTGCTGACTTGTCTAGTTCTTAGTTCTCCAGCTAAAATGCTCCTTTGCCCTTCCCCTGCCGCTTATGTCTTCAGGCTTGGACTCAATGTTGGTAGTACCTTTAGTAAAAATGCCTTGCTGATTATTGTAGTGTGGGTGGAGAGGGAAGCGCTTCTCCTTTTGTTAGAGGTTGATCTGATTTTGCTCTTAGTTACAACTCCTGCCCAGTCCTTGCATTCATGGGGTGACAGGAGGTAGCTCCATGTCTAGTAAGTGCTCTTAGGTGCTTAACTGCTCAGTTCCAGCCTGTTCTGCTTCTTCTTGAGAATAAATCTGAGCTTAAACTTCATGGCATCTCAGGTATTTGGAGACCAGCTTGTGCTCATCCACAGGTGAGTGAATGGGAGGAAGGCCTTAGCATGTGCTGCCTCTCAGCTTGGTCTTGAGCATGCGTTTGTCAGTGATGTGGAGCACAGCCACCCTGGCCTGGAGAGCTCTACATGTGCCAGCAGTGTGTGGGCAGGCAAGGTCCAGGTGTTTCCTTGGAAGGATGCAGTGATATGTGACACAAAATGTTAATAGCTTTACAGGTACTGATTTGGATCTGCAAACCAAGAACAGCATGTCCTGGCTGCTTTGGATCAGAGCCCTCTGGACTGTGTTAGACAAAGCCAGTATGTCCCTGTACTGCTGTCCCAGTGGGATCCTAGAAGTGTTATGCATTGTGAGCTGACCACACTGGGGCAGAGCCAAGAGGGGGAACCCAGACAGATCTGAGTGATTGGATCAGGTGTTTTGGATTAAACACTGAAATGACATATGTCGTTATGGTTTAGGATGTTTGAATGTGAGGTGTATGCACTATTCCAAAACCTTCAGAGTAGATTTTTGTTTAAAAGCTAAGATGTCAACCTTCTTGAATCTTTCCTTAATCTTTCTGATCACAAATATTAAATGTGTTGGCAAAGTTATTGGATAGTGTGTTTGGTTCAAGCTGCCTTTTATGGATGTTACTAAACTGTGCTAAAAAAACTCAGGGAAACAAACCTGTTCCCAATGAAAATATACCATGAGTATCAGAGCAAGAGAAGTGAAATTCCTCTTATTCTAAGGAGCACTCTTTACCAAATAATCTACCTTTAGAAAAGAAGTATGCAAGATACTCTGTTGTCAACTGTGAAGGTGAAGAGATTTTTAAGGCAATGGAGTCTTCCTGAAATTGATATTTCTATTTTTTTATTTTAGCTTCAAAAACACAGAAGTATATGGGAAAAAAATTAGCTGTAACTTGCTAGCTGTGTTCAAGCAGCTGCCAGCCTTTGAAAGTTAATAATTTTCATCATGAAATGTGAAGTCTGGGTTGTAAGCTGCAGTATTCACTCAGTGCCAAAATTCACTTGAAGCTGCTGGGGGCTTGCAGGGCAGAGGTTGAGGAACCACGCTCAGAATTAATTAACCCACTTCTATCAATTAAATTTGTCATCTTTAAACCCACAAATAATTCCATCTGTGTAAAATTTTCATTAAGATGTAAATACACCAAGCTTCACCCCAAATTGATTTCCTTTTCCCTTTAAATACAGACTCCACAACTAGGAAAAATACTAGCGCATCTCAGAATTAATGAGGTCATTGATATAGTGGAAACCATTCTTTTGAAGTTATAAAGTGCAAAATTTCCAATGGTCTCTTGAAGAGCAAAAGGATGAAGGTGCTTAAAAGCTCTGCCACGTGTATTGAGATGCAAAATCCAGTGACTCTGGTTTAAAGACTAAAATACCTCCTGAGATATTTGCATTGCATTCCATGAACTAGAGCAGATATGCAAGAAAAAGGGGAAAAAGAATTCTGCTACATGTGGTTTTCCTTGGGTTATGCCTGTAAGAATGAAAAATGGAAGTAGATTTTATACTCTTTGAAACTGCTGAATCGCAGTTTTTCCTCTCAGCCTCAGGGATTCTGAGATCAACAGAGAGGGATTTCCTCAGCTGACCATGCAAATCCTCTGCCTGGCAGCGGCTTGCCCTGATCAATAGAAAGTCTCTCCACTGTAGTACTGGCATGAACGAGTATGGGCTGTAAAACTGGTCATGGAGGCTTAAAAGCCCTTTCTAAGGACGAACCTTTGGAAAGAGCAGAGTCAGAGGATCTTTTTGGGTAAATTACTTTGTATCTTTGTACTAAAATACACCACTGAATTCCCTCTCTGACTTCAGCATGGGGAAGCTGGGTGCCAAGAGCTACAAGTGCTAGCAGGCAAAGCCAAGCCAGTTTTCATTATTGCAGATGTCTCATTTTGATTTTGCAAGGAATTTTGGTGTCTCACTCTGTAGTTGGGACTATCCCATATTGTGTTTTCCTTTGTAGATATATTTTCCTGCTTTTGATTTGAGGAATTCTGGCAAGTTGGTCTAAGCAGTCCAAATGGTTCCACAAAGCTGCAGACAATGCTTCAAGCCTGACGTAGATATTTATTTCTGTTTGCAGAATCTCAGAATGGGATGGCCTTGCCGGTAATCTCTGCTAAGGAAGATCAACATTGCTGTGTAAATATTAACCACGGTTCGCAAAACCCCTCAGGAGAGCTTTCTGTTTTAAAATTGTGCTGCTGGTCTGCAGAGCTCAAGTGGCTCCCCTGGAGAACAGTGGTACCTGTTCAGAATCCTTCTGTCAGTTCTTTCCCTTGTGTTCCTTGCCCTATGTAAATACAGATTATCTGTGATGGTATAAGAGAGACTTGGTGCAGTTACTCTTCTCTCTTACCTTAATAGGAACATTGTTAGAGTTACGGAAATATCAAGCTACGGTTGAATAATCACATCTTCCTGAGTGAGGATAGGAATTATGATGGTATATCATCTTTTTGAGAAAGAGGCAGAAGTGTATAAGTCTGGTTTGGGCTGGTCAGACAGAAATGCTTTAAAAATAACAAATTTCAATATATCGTGATTCCAATTTGCAGTATTAGTATTCTCTAAACATCTCTTTGGTTTTCAACAGGTATAAAAAATGAGTGAACTGGATCATGGGACATTCTTTACAACTGGTGGAATTAGTGATGTGGGTGCGTATGCTAACGTGTTCAAATGTAATTGTTTTGTCAGTCTAGAATAAAATGACTTATGAATTACTCTGATATATTTTTCAGGTGGTTAGGATGGACTAAGACAACCTAGCCAAAGAAAAACAGTGCCTCTGCCTATTATTTTGTAGCATTCCTTCTTCTTACTGTCCAATCATCTAATCATTCAGGGAGTTGTTCTTTCTCCCTTCCCTGTTTTCTGCACTGTATTAATTACTGCATTTTGTGCCTCAGTATGTGTATATATATATATATATATATGTATATGTATATATATTTTTTTCATCCTGTTTTTCCATGCTTTTTGTTGTCAACCCTCTTATGTTGTTTCGTACAGTGAGAAAGAAAGGGTGCAAAGTTTACATGGATTTGGTTCTGATCATGTCTCTTGTCCTTACTACGCTATATTGAGGAATAAAGCTCGTGTGGAGAACGCAGGGTTTCAAAAGCCGGTGGTGAGTGAGAGCTGCCACACAGGGACAGCAAACTGTAATTTCATCGAGTAGTTTAAGGAGGTGACAGTGCTGACGTAGACCAAAGAAAACTGGTCAGAGTATTGCAGATTTGAGTGCTGTACCTACGTGGGATACCTACCTCTGGGTATCTCAGCTACAGTTCAGAACAAGCAGAGTGAGGGATCCACACTAGTGAGATGATTGAATAACTCTTCAGATCAGGAATTGGAAGTTAGAGTGACAAGGCTAAAAGCTGGACTGTAGCATGAGGATCTTGTCAATGCATGCATTGACATGCATGTAGGATCCATGTAGAATACTTGCAAAACCACTGACACTGGTACTTACAGAGGTCTATGCTGCAACTGCAACAGTTGCTGCAGGGAGAGATTTAGATCTTTATCTCCTCTGGGAGATGATCGTCCCATCTTTGTTCTGACACTTAGTCATAGTATGCAAACCTGGAATTAACTGAGGATCTCTGGTGCTGGAACATCACATTATCATGCTTTCCACAGATCATGCTCTCAAGAACCGTACCAAGGAGTCGTACTTAATGACTTCTAGCAGTAGTTAACATCATCTAGTAGTACTAGTAATAGTTGCTGGTTCTTCTCTAGTGAATGTGACAGGATGCATCTGCTACCTTATCTCCCAGGTGTCCCCAGGTGTTTGCCTGCAGAGAGCCAAATGAGAAATGTTATGGAATTACTCTGAAGCTCCTGCCATGGCCTGCTGCTTTGTGTGTGGACTCTTCTAGCAGGCTGGAAGTGATTGTAAGCCTTTGGGAGCAGCAATGAAGGAGTAATAAGCTTAGGAGGAAGAACTGAATGAGTGGCTTTTCAGAGGGCTTGACAACAGAACTTTTACTACTTTGAAGGTGGAATGATGTTCCATGATTTCTGCTGGATAGTGTTGTAAGCAGTATCAAAAAGAAGAAACAAAAGTCTTCACATAAAACCTTGCTGACTTAGGGATGAGAACTTCAGATTTGGTTTGGTGGGAATAGAAGCCTAGAGATGAACAAAGTTACATAAAGGCTCAAACTGGGAGAAAGCAGATTATTCATACTGATCTCGTAGGAGGGATAAAATGGAAGAAGTTAGTGGATCAAGCTGCTGAACATTTTCTGTGTAAGGTATAGAGAGAGTAAAAAGTAGTCATAATACAAGATTAAAGCTGTAATCTAGTTAGCATAACACTGAGTTGGTGGAATAATTCGCATGTTGAGAAGATTAGTGGCAAAGAAAAGCAGGACTGACAAGCAGGAGGAAAGGAGGAACCCTGTCTCTGTGTAGGTGGTGTATCCTCTCAGGTGCAGAGAGTGGAAACTGCAGATGGATTGCTGTGGAAATTCTGGATCGTGATTAGAGGGTAAAAAAGACGCTGTTCTGTTTTCATGGGAGTCTGATGTAAATCAAAGAGCCAGGAAAATCTGGTGATTATTATTAGGCAGCTATGTATCTGAGGGTGCCTTGAGAGTGCTTCTCTCTTTTTGTGTTGACAAATCTTCAGGCAGTACGTGCAGCCTTAGTTTTCTGGATTCGTTCTGATATGGCTGCTGGTCTTCTCAGTCCTTGGCTCACCCAGAATTAAGTGTATACATAATATGCTTTGGATAAGAGTGCCCATGAAATGGTCAAAGTTAACATTCTTAGGAAGTTGGCAAGGAGGAAGAGAAATAAAGGTAGTGCATTTTAGGAACATGAATGTAAGCTCAAAGTGGGACTCTGTGTTAAACCTTGAGGTAACTGTTGTTTGAGAAATACGGCAATCTCTCAGTGAAACTTCTTCAAGGGCTTGTTGGAAGTTATCTTCACTATGTGGTGAAAGACTAGCCAGGTTAATTCTTTGGCTTCCAAGAGCTTTTCCACCAAAACTACTTCTCTGGGGGTATTTGAACAACAGTCTTCCGGTACTGTCATGGTCTTCCAAATATTGATGATAGGGCTGCAGAAAGTGGACAATTCTAATCCATAATGCATGCAGCAGAAGCCAAGTATGATATTTTCCTTGCAATTTAGTGCCTTTCTCCTTTTTTTAAGGAAGTATGTTGTTTTCCTGGGGCCTAGAGAATAGAGAGATAACAGAGCAATTGTAACAGCAATGCTGTTCTCATGGCTGGAGACGTAGCTGTGAAATGTAGCTGCAACTCATTCTGTTTACATATAATTAGTAGTCCATATGCCTTTTAGGAAAAAAATTACTCCTACTGCTCAATTCATAGAGGACAATAAATATTGAGGTAGTTTTCCAGTTTGTAGAATAAGAGTGCATGTGTTGAAACTTGAGTATTTCTGTATTAGGACTTGCTAAAATTCCAGTAAACTCAGTTTAAAGTGAATTATTCTTTATAAAAGATTTTTGTATATGACTTAAACTCTTTATAAACAGAAGAATGGTTAGTATTTCTTAGATGTTTTCTACTAGCTTATGTTTGTTTCAATTTCTTATTCACCAGCGAACAACCTCTGTTATGGAAAGTCTTCATGTTTAAATTATGCTGTTTCTAATTTTCATCTACAATGCTTTCATTTTATGACTCACACTTCAAATTTCTCCAGAACTGGAAATGACTGTGTTTTATGTGCTAACTAGAAAATCTGGTGATTCCTACAAGAAATGGTCTTTGCAGCCTCATGTGTAGACCTGTTGACTACAAACATCTATATGAACTTGCTGCAGAGGAGAAAATAGCATCTGCAAAAATTAAATTGAAGGTATGATTTTTATCTTACTTGTAATGGGAATTATTTCAAAATTCAATGATTATATTTTTTTCCACTACCCCAAGGAATCTGAGAATGAATTGGGATAACAGTTTGCTGTAAGAGTGTTCAGCAAAAAGGGGCAGAAGATGAGAGTTTGCAGTAAGCTTTACTGTCATTTGGATATGTTAATGTCAAAGTGTGGCATGCTCTTGAATCAGAGATGCAAAATGTGTGTGTATTCTGCTTCCCAAAAGACAAGAAAAATTTGTGTTTGAGTGCTTTTAGGAAATTGGTACTGAGTCATTGCATGATCTGCTGAAAATACTGGGGTAATAAAGATTTTATCAGAATAACGGAAGGGGAAGTTGATCTAGAGAAGAAAATGGGGAAGGGAAAAACAAACAAACTAGAAAGAAAAGTAGAAGCTTTATGTTGCCATGTCAGCTCTTAGGTTCCTTGTTTCTCTGGAACACCCTTTACCTTCACTGTCTGTAACCAGCAGATTTTCTTTTAGCCTGGTTATTAGCACAGGTTCAGTGCTGCACAAACACAGCTCTTCTGCCTTCAGTGGTACATCTGAGAGACAGTTTAGCTTCCATGTGGCCCGACAGCTAAACTCTTAGGTCCTGTTGTCCTCAGCATGGAGCCGTTCAGGTACCTTCATGGCACACTGCTGGGGCTGGGGCAATTTCAGAACTTGGAGACCTGAGCTGGCTGCTGATGGTCACATTGGAGGTTCCAGTAAGACTGGCTGCAGTGTGACACCATGAAGGTAGTAATCAAATAGGCTGTGTGGGTTCTGAGACCTACGGCGCTGGGGAGATCACAGAGTGGCTTTGATAGCAGCCAGACCTCACTGGGCAGAGCCAGTCTGGTTAAATTGAGGTAGCTTTTAAAAGATTGTGCTTGAGTGTCTTTGCCTTGCTTCCCATGTGTCCTCTGTGAATATGTATCGCCTGGCTTGTCAACCTTGGTCACATACAACACTGGAGAGCTGATGTACTATTCACTGTTATGTTTCTTGCCACTCTGATAGAATGGCTCTGATTGCTACCAACATTACCTACAAACCCTCAGGGAAAACATGGAATATTTTCATGAGTGAGCTCCTTAAACAGCAAACCCAGATGTATGAGAAGACTGTGGCTTATCTTTACTCTCAGGCAGCTGTACACTGAAGAGTTTGTTCATGATTCTGCAGTGGGCAGAAAATAACATATTTTAGCATCAACATGTTTTTCTAGAGAAGAAAAATTATTTGAAGCCTGTGTATGAGTTTAGGTCTTTTGCATACTTATTATCATCATCCTGTGGCTATTAATCAACAACAGAACTTGAAGTCTTGCACTTTGTGTTTTTAATAGAATAGCCAAAACATGGATGTTCTTTTACACCGAATTGTGCATAAGTGATTGTATATTACAACCAGTTGGGGCAGAGTTGGAGAGTGAAGGTGGTTTTAGCTGTGGATGTCTTTGGATTTGTGTTTTTAGGAACTTCTCTTTAAAAAGTTGTGCTGTCTTTGAAGGAGAGCATAAGTCAGACTGCCAGAAATGCAGCTCCTTCAAGAAATCTGGAGTGTGTGTTTCCCTTTTCAGTTGTGTGGACAGAGTGTGAAGCATGGTGGAGTGTGAACTCCTTGGGGGAGTGGAACTGCTTTTAATTTATAACTGTTTGACCAAGTGCTACCTTTTTAAAAAGCAATAATAACATGCACAGGAAGAAGTGATTTCTGAAGAAGTTGATGCTGATACACATTCAGCTGAAATAGTTCCTTTAGGCTGGGAAACAAAATAGAGGGGTAAAAAAATACCAGTTTGGAACAGAACCCCCCAGCAGTACTGTTGTTTGAATGCTTTTACAGAAAACTGCAAATCCAGCTACCACAATTTTATATGCTCAGCCTGTGCTAACATGGTAAATGTATTGGCTCTACACTCCTTGGCTGTTCCTCTGAACATTTGCAGTTTTGTGCATGGCCCTTTAGAATGAAAGACTATGCTGGAGAGTATAGAAACAATGAAAAATGCAGTGCCTAAAGTTTTCTTGTATATGACTTAAGGGGAGCTGACCAGATAATCTCTTCAGAATGTATAAAATCTAATTCAAGAATATTCAATCAGATGGGGTTACAGAGTTCAAAGGGAGATGTGCCGAAGCAATGTGGGATTATGATGAGGTTCTAAAAGAAGTATTCCTTAAAATTCATGTCCAAAACATGTTTGGAAGTTCTTTGAACAGCAATTAAGTGAAATTTATTGGTCACCAATATATCTTTTTTGTTCTGATGCTGTTTCTTGTTTCTTAGTAAATGGGACATATGCCAACAAGCATATTTTACTAGTTCACATTACTATGCTGAAGGCCTTGCAATAAAAATGGGGATTACTTGTGCTCTTCTATCTGTCTTTAAAATAGCAAAGGATGACAGTGAATGAAAATGAAAATACACACTTTCTTTATAGTGTTGCTTCCTTTAATGCATGTAAGAATATATCAGAAAGCTCTGGCAGGTATTTCTTCATGGATTAGCAGTTCAAAATTCTACTGAATTCATTCAAGCTTTAAACTAGTTTTTCATCATCTGTCTTTTGGTATTTCACCATTTCAAGTGTGTTCCAGCTGAGTAGATAGTAAAATGTATATGCTGAAAGCTTCACAGAGGATAGAATGTGTTCCAACATGCTACTTTTTTTGTTGCTGATTCAGGCTATCCAGATTTTGAAGTGCTGGGTTGCTCCTCCATTGAGGTGGAACCAAAGAAGCAAGTGGTAGATGGCTTGCTGACCATTTAAGAAGGAAAAACACAACATATACAGAAAAAAAGCTAATATTGCAGCAGTTATACAAAGCCATCGTCACTGTGGCTATACAGTAATTTCAAGATCCCATTGAACTGTATGTATGGATCTGTTTCAAGTTTTGATTCACTTTAGTTTTAGAACTGATTTGAAGACGTATGTATTTTCAAATTACTTTAAATACGGTGTTCTGTTTGCTGAAGTCTGGTTTGGAGCACCTGGTGGTAATCAAGAGGAAGCTGTAAGTACCTTTTAAAATGTGAAGATATGTAAGCAATAAAAGCAAGGAGACATTATCTTTGATTGAAAAGCATTGTAAGATACTGACTGAAAGCATTTAGTGGGCTTGGTGATGTTGGTTTGATGGTTGTATTTTGATGATCTTGGGGGTCTTTTGCAACCTTAATGATTCTGTGATGGTACAGTCACATGTGCAGCTTCCTATCAACCCCTTGTTTCTCTTTCACAGTCTCTCCATAGCGCCTATTGCAGCTTCTTACTCAAATAATACCACCAAAGCAGGTTTGCCACAAAACCACAATGTATTGACCTCATTCTGGATGTGGTTCTTCCATGTGTAACTGCCTAGAAACCAGCTGTATTAAACTCAGCTGTGTCTAGTTCCAAAATGTTTCTAGTTCCAAAACCTTAGATATTCTGTTTTAAAGTCATATTTTATCTTTGGTGGGTGAATGAGAGGCTGTGATTTGAGGGGCAATGGAATTCTTCCTTACCTGTGTGTTGAGTGCTGCAAAGTGCAGCTCTCCAGCTCTCCTCAAAGAGCAGCCTGCTGGTCTCCTCTGCCCAGCTGTGGAGGGCATGGAGAACGTGGCTCTAGGGGATTGCTTTCTGTGTTCTCATCCATGTGAGAACTTGTGAAGCAGGTAATGTGTGGTTCTGTCCAGCTGTCACCAAGCAAAAAAGTTGAATAAGAATTTCAAACAGAGCAGATTACTTCCATCTGAGCTAAGTGGAAAGCCAGCATTTTTGACTCAGAAGGTCATTTCTTTCCTAAACTGGAGGTGGAGTGAGATCTTAATTTCTTCCTGTTATGAACTAGGACAGGAGTTTCCAGATTTTCTTTCCCTGTCTTGCTACCATTCTGCAGTATCAGCATGAAGGGCAGTCTGGGGAGGAAAAATAAAGGGGAGTGTGTGTGCATTATGGAGCCTCTGGAATCAGAAGGGGTTTTGCAGCTAGAAGTTGGCAGGGGCAGGGATGGGGTCAGGTGTTACAGCGAAAGGCGGGAGCAAGGCCGCAGAAAGAGAAGGAGCAGGAAGGGAGCCAGTTCTGAACTCAAATGCTGCTTTGTCCTGAGTATCCACTGAGAGGCCAGTAGATAGTCCTGTCTGTAGGAGGATGAGAGAAAGTTAACTTGTCTCAGGGGCTTCTGGCACCCAGGCTACTTCTGATCCTTTTTGCTTCATTGTTGCTTGGCCAGAGTCATCCGGTTACTGCTTCATCAGCCTTTCCCTGGCTGCTTTTCTTCTAGTTTAAGCAGTAACCCCATCTGTCTCAAAAGCATGTATTTCTGTTTTATCTGAAGTTGGAAGCAATGTTTTTGTGAAGCCCTCAGACAGTTTCAGAACCTCTTTAATTGGATAGATTTTGAAAAAGCCCTTTTTTTTTTTTTTTTTAGTAATCAGTTTTTGAAATTCTTTTTCTCAAAAGACAGTTTCTCACTTTCATCTTCCCACCCTTCTGGAAGAAAGTGTATTTTGCTTTTTTCTGCTCATCTTGCCCCCTTCACCTCCTGGGAAACAAGGTTCAGAAAGAAAAGGAGGAAAAGGGAAAGAAGAAAATGGACTACATTTTTTTTTCACTTCTCATTTAATTGTGATTTGGAATGGAATTGGTTACATTTGAGCCTGTTGTTATTTAGAAAAATACAGTTTTGAAAAAAACCCAGTCTGTAGTTGTGCTTCCATATGAAGGCAACTGACAAAGCTACTGAACAGATTCAAAAGACAAGTTTTCATTTTCCCTGCAGATTAAAAAAGCAGAGCAACTCTCAAAAATTAACCAAGAGCAAATGCTGCTGAAACAGCATCGACAAGTGTGGTGGCAAGAGCATAAAAGACTGAGTGAGAACAGGTAAGAGCTGAGGAATCTTAGCCATTGTTAAAGACGTACTTCACTAGTCAGGGATTTTGGTGTGGCATACTTGGTTCAAGGGACATTAAAAGGAAAAGATTAAAATACCTGAACTGAAAATAAATTTTCATGCAGGGCATGGGATTTTGTGATCTACATTGAAAGGGGTCTGTAGACATGAAGAAAATGCACAAATGGAAGGGGAAATAGAGTGGACGTTGTTCTGCATGCACCTCTCTGTGATCATCTCACATCTTGTGTAGCTGCCCTGTCAACATCTGAAGAACTCGTATTTGTAGGAGTATCAGAAGTTTTTAGATACTTTTTAATTCCTTCAGAGTCTTGTCTCTAGATGTGCCTATTGAGTTCAGACTTACAACAGGGAACATTATTGTTCTTGTCTATTTATTTGTTTGAGAATTGTATGTGCAGCAGATCAATGAGAGTGTGTTTTGCTAAGAGGAGGGTGGCTTCCATACTAGCTTCATGTCTGAAGTCCTGCACTTCATACCTTTCCAGGCAAAGAATCCCCCTTTATCCTTAATAATTAGGGAATTTGAGGTTTATAATTCCTGAAAACTTAATAAGAAATTAAAGCTTCTGTAAAACATTATTATTTGTATTGTGTAATACAAAACATATTCTGTAAAATGTATTCATCCCTTCCAGGCAAAAAGCAGAGGCAGAAATAAAAACTTTTCTTGATGAAGAATGCCATAAGCACAATTTTATGGACATGAGGGACTTGGGTAAGAATGTTTTATTCATTTCTTGATTATGATATGATTCTATGTCATATAGCCACAATTACCTTGATTATTTGTTTGAATTTTTAAGTCCCCATCTTGACAGATGTAGATTTAGAAAGCACAGTGCTGTGTAATATTTTATGTGTTTGAGAAAGCTTTGTTTCATTTGGATCTAGAGCATAAATTATCAAAGGAGTGGGATACATACCAAAGGAATACTGCAGCTACTATCTGGCAACTAAAAGAGAATCTGAAATTCAGGCTGTCTGAAATGCAGTGTTACCTCTCAGGAGAATCTTGTGTGAAACCTAAGATCAATCCATTTGAGATGTTACAGCAGGTTGGCATATTAACTTTATTTAGCACTTTCATTGTTTTTTGTGTAATACTGTGAGAATATAACTAAGAGTACCCGGTAACCTCTCTACTTGCCCTAGTGTAAATCTCCTTCCCTAAAATCTATAAAAGCATATCAGCATAGAACTGGAAATGAGGCACTTTGCTTCTAAATAAGAGCTTTCAATATTGTTGTAAGATAATGAAATATGCTGTGGTTACTTCTTTAAATAGATCAAATTTGTGAAGAAGCAACAGAAGGAAATTTTGGAATTCCTTATCCTTGAAAGCCTAGCTTTGGAAAGAGAGCTTGAAGACTATAAACCAAAAGTAAGCTTTTCCTTATAAGCTTAATTAGTAATTTTTTTTGAGAGAAAATGTAATGCAGAGTAGTCTGCTGAGCATCATTTTTTCATCACAGGCATTAGCACATTCTTTTGAAAAGATAAATGGACTTTTTCTTGAAGTTCCTTCAGCACTACTGTCTCTGGAATGCCCCTGCCCTGGTTTGAAGACCTTAGTTCTCAATGAATACCAAAAGCTTGCAAGTGGGTACTGGTCTAAGCTCCAAGAGATTGATCAACAGTTAGAAGTTTTACATAGGTAATGGAGTCTGTTTCTGGATTTCTTTTGTTGGGTTTAATGTATTTTGTGATGTATAGATTCTGCATTGACTTTACTGTTACAGTTGGCTCTGTTTCGCTCGGAGCAGAGAGCAGCACTGCCCCGCTCTCTGGGGTTACATAGCTGGTAGCTGTTTGCACAGCTGAGAGAACTGAACAGTCCTTTCAAAAGCTCTCGACTGAAATAATAAGCCAAATGTTTCATGGATTAAAGAACTAACAATCTGGTGTGTATCAAATGTCCTCTTCACATGCTCTTATATGGACAGAAATAATTCTTTCTGTATGGTAACTACACTGTCAAATTTATGACAGAGAAGTACAGTCTTTCTGAGGAAGGTCTAGAATGTATTTATCTATGAAGCAGATAAATGGATCCAATCTTTTAATGAGTTTTGGATTCCTGCAGTAATTCTCATCACAAAGAAATGTAAAAAATGTAGCTCTGATTCAAAATAACCAAAAGGAGGAGATATTTTTTTTCTGGAAACAAAGAAGTTTATAGAAAAAAACCCAAACATATTCATAATAATATACGGATGTAGCATACCTGTATATTAGCAGAATAAAGCTTAGCTTTTCTGCTGAGGCTAACTTGAGTCCAGGAGATATGGGTTGCACATATTGGACCAGCCTTTACTTTTTTTTTGTCATCTACTATTATTCCTCTGGCTTAAAGTTGCATCAGGCTTTAAGAAGACTGAGAATAGGAAAGTCGGTGGAATTGTCTGAAGCCTGGGCAAAAGAATTTGGGAGAGAGAGCAGGGAAGTCCCTAAGTTTCTTTTGGAACAACAATCACATGCAGCTTCTATATCTCCCTCTTCTTCTGTACAAACCAACAGTGCAGCACTTAAATCTTCTGCCACTGCTGTTGAATTAGGTTGGGGCTGCTGAAACGGGCTGAAGGTGTTGGATCCCATAGAAAGTGATGTTATAATGTACTTATCTGTTGTATAAATTCTGCAGATAATCTCTTAAGTTCTTCTGTTACCTGAAACTTGTATATTATTACTGTAACGTCCTAGCTATTGTAACATGATACTTATTAATAATAGTTCTGATCTTTCCCATATTTATAGCATTTATTAAGCAGCAAGTGGCAAATCTACAGCAGTTCCTTTGCTGTCTGTGTTTTGTTACAGTTGCTCTTATGGGAGAAGTTCTAACAACCTCTATGAGAAAATTTGTGACACTAAATCATTAAATATGTACAAAGTCTTTCAAGTGGTTTTAATTAAAATTGTGGTAGTTTAAGATCAACACAATTTTGGTGACAATTCACAAATTCAAATCCCTTGATCCACACAGCATGTGTGCTACTGAATAATAGACAAACAACAATGTAGTTGACAATCTATGGAAAATGTTTGAGAAATCTGCTGCACTGTTCTCACTGAGAGTATGCCAGGTTTGAATTTAGTCCTAGAGCTAGCTAATTTTGCACTGATAATGAAGGACCATCAAGACTTAAAGATAAAATACCAATTTTAGGCATGAAAACACATGCAGTGGTACTTTAAAGGAATTAGGTTATGGTATCTGGGTGGGAAAAAGGAAATGGATGTAGTTGGAAGAAATGCTGTTGGTAGTGGCAGCAGTCTGCTGATGGCATGTAAGGGTGGGTTGCGTAGGACAGCTGGGATCACCCAAGTGGGATCGCTGCTTGCCAGTATTGTTAGCTGGGAATGTATGAAACAGTAAATGAACCATCAGCAATTATCTTAGGCATCTTATTTAAAGCTAGATCTTGGCTTTCTTTGGTGCTTTTTGATGTTTTGTTTGCCTCCTGGTTTCCAAATCTCTAATGTATTGCTCATTTATGTTTGTATGATTTTATCTACAGCGTTAAAAATGCGTTTTCAGTAAAAAAGACCAAGGTTTTCTTCTTGCTTACTTCCAGGATCTGGGGTTTTATAAAAGACACAACACTCTCTCTTCTTACATTTATATTGGCTAATTTTCATGAAAATATTTTTTGAGTTTGCAAGGATACAGCCATGTGATTTAAGTGTTCTATAATTCATCAAGCTGGTTTTGATCCCACTAGCATGGATAATACTGTCACCATTTGAGTGACAGGTTTTTGACCTTGGTATGTATCTGCTGTACTCTACTGATGAATATAGCCTTAATGAAGCCTTTGCAGTTATTGTCATTGCTCTATACTTGAAGATACCAAACATTCTCCTGCCACACATGGTTTCCCCATTTTGTGATTTGAGAAGTGGCTCAGCAGAACAGCATGATTCTATGATAATATAAGTTGGTCACTTCTTCTGAGGATTACTTCTCTGTTGTTCCTCCGCTCTTGTCACATGCTCGAAGGTACAGTAAAGAAACTTTAAGTTAGTACTGGTCTTCTGGCATTGCTCCCCTCCTTTAACTGTTCAGACTGAACAGGAAGTTTGGAAAATGCATGGAATTTAGAATCTGATTCACTCTTCCTTTTTTTTTTTTTTTTTTTTTTTTTTTTTTTTTTTACTGCTGCTAAAACACAAATGTTTGTGCTTGGGAAATACCTATGTCCTGAGTTATCCCACGAACTGTGGACTTGGAAGGGATGTGCTTGTTATAGCTGATGATTCTCTAAGCACTATTGTAGTTTTTTGCCACAGTTTCCACGGATGTCTGAATTATTTAAATGTCTGAGGGATGAATGGAGTATTGCACATTCAGCACTGTATTCTCTGCAGCATCCTTTCAAAGGAATGGGATGTTAGGGTTAAGTCCAGTAAATTTCGTTCCTCTTTTCAGGCCTCTTCCCAGGGTGTTCCTGTTACAACAATCGGCACTGACATAATTAATGGTCAGGGAGGCTAACATCTCACTTGGTGGTATTGTTGCAGGCTGTGTCTGCAGGTTCCACAAGACAGCAGTGCCTCAAGTATGCATTGCTATTGCAAAGGGGATTATAGGGTGGGGAGGGTACCTTCTCTTAACAGTTGTTTGTATTCCTTAGAATGTGTAAAGCCAGGGATTGCTGCTGGGTAAATCTGTTTCAAAGGAAGCAGCTGCCTCGGGGTTGTGGAGGATAAGATAATTGCTGTGTTTAAGCTCTGACACAAAACATTGTGCTGTTTTCTAGTAGAGTGATACAGACAAGAAAAGCAAGTACTACATTTAAATTTGGGTCATGCATTCTGCCTTCCAAAAGTTTGTCAGTATCCTGACACTGAAGAAGCCTGATATTAGCTGAAATATTACTGTAAAATGTGTTGGCACTTCAGACTTGTTTTAGATGAGCTGTTCCTTCCTGGAATTGTACCAGAGTTGAAGTGAGGTACATCCTGAATTCAGTCAGGCTATTGAAATTCTCCACACATTTCATGGGTACAAATACAGCGGGCTGGAGCATGCTGCTTTTTGTTTTTAGATTTTGGTTTGTTTGGGGTTTTTTTTTTTTGCTATCTGTCTGTGAACAGCTGACAAAGCCTCACCACAGCTGACAAACTTTGGCACAGCTGACAGAGCAAGGCACTGGCAGTAAGTTTGTATCTACTTACAATCAAGTACTTGTAGCTCCAGCTATAGCTCATTGCTCCCCAGCAGATCTTCCACAAACCACAAACTCCACAAGGAGTGTAGAGACTCCTTGTTAGCTGGCTACTAGAGGAATATACAAGTCAGAGGGAACCATGAGAGATACGTGACGTGTAGGAAGCAGAAGCTGATGTGGCCACTGGTGCCTCTGCTCTTGGGTGCTGAAGGCAGAGGTCACCAGGCCGGCCTTTGGACCACAGGATCTGTGGTTCTCCCTGCTCTCACGTTTATGATGCAGTGTTTCCTGACCAAGATGCATCTTGTTCTGCCTTACTCTTCCTGTAGACAGAAAACCTGTATTTGTTTACAAGTCTGTGTGGTCAGAAATATCTAAGGTAGATAATACATGTTTCAAACAGCACCCTGCCCAGGTGTATCAGCGCTCTTGGAAGAGGGTTTCTGATTTCTTTCGGAAATTACAAGAGGTGGTTCAAAATGCAACCCATAAGCTAGTAAACACTCTGAGTGTCTGGTACTTATAAGGGTTTTATGATGGTTCTTCTAATAAACAAAGAAATAAAATATTTGGGCTGGAAAGACGAGAATGCTAGGTGTTATCTTAAGAGAAAAAACAGTTTTGTATTCACTTAGTTCAGCATTAGTAGGAGCAGCTGCAGTGAGAGATTTAAATTGTAACAAAGAATAATTAATTTGTTCATTAAAGTTATTCTTCAGAAAGTCTATATCTCAAATATCAAATTATGACACATTCTAAAATTAATAAATGAACTTATTTCCTGGAAAAGATCCCTCTAGAGAAAAGGGAGGTGTTTAAAATATTAATTTCTGAGGATTCAGCTGCAAGGTGTTTTTCTTAGAGGCAGTACATTTAGAGACAGTACATTCTTTGGAGAACTGTCTGCCGTTCAGGACTTGCAGCTTGAAGGTTATGAGAAATTTCTGCACCGTTCCCTTGTTGAAGGATTCCTTAACCCCATTTCACTTTCTGGGGCATTATTTCTTCTTTAGAATTAAAATATGAAAAAAACCCTCAGCTCAGACGTCTATGTTCATTGTCTGTCTGGGGAAATTGAAGCAATCACCTAAAAAGAAACAATGTCATTGCTATTCTGCTTTTGCTAATGTAATTTCACTTTTTATGTTGTCTCCAGCATTAGCTTGGGAGTTGTCAGTCGCTGCAAATAATCTAGCTCCTGTGAAAGTTTATTTCTCTCCCCTGTTTAAAAGCCACCTCCTTTCCTTTTCATGATGGCTGGGTTTAACAGCAAATAGCTGGGTCCTAGAACTAGTTTATCAGAGGAAAGAAAATAGGTGGAAGGCATGAATAATATGTATGTATCTCATGTAAGCTTGTAGAGGGAGAGTTGTCTCCTTCCACAGCTCTGTTTTTTAGCCTACTAATGAGTCTCCAAGTCAGGATTGTTACTGTCATATTCCTAGTCCTAAGTTTGTATCTGCATGAGGCTGAGGAGCTTGCCTGTGCGAGGTCATGCTGCTGTGCTGTGATACGTCCCCACGCAGCAAGAGTCTGAAGTCCCGGGTAGGTGCAAGGTCAGTGACTGAGAGATAAGGCGTGGGTAAGTGATAATACTCTATTCACCCCACGGACTGCCTCTGGGAGGGGAGCTGGGGGTCGGCTGATTGGCCTTCTAGGCTGCTGTTCATTCTGAGGTTTATTGGCTGTATTTTGTGAATTACTCTAGAGCTGTCGACAAGCAGATTGCAAACCTTTCTTTTGTGTGGAAAACACAGTCACTAAATCTCAATTTCTCAGCTCTGATCCGACATCCAGTTAAGAGGTTCAGGGTTGTGAGCCAACCGAAAGGTCAGACATGTAAACATAAACTAAAGCCAAACTCCTCCTTTTCAAATGTTGATTTTTTACAGGGGCTGATTGTTTTGCATTCCTGCAGGAACATTGACTGGAAGGAAGATGATCAGTGGGTTTTTCAGACTGTGATCAATCAGTATCCAAGTGATCTTCAGAGGAGGAGGACATTGTACCTCGATGTGCTGCAGAGATACCTTCCTCACAAATCTAGGCGTGATCTGGTCAGTGTTGTTTTAATACTGGTCGTGTAGTGAACATTGGTGTTACAGAATGATTATCATAGTTGTTTGTTGTTTTGGTTTTTTTACTTTTACATTACTTACAGATTTTATTTTGCACAGTGAAGAAGGGATGCTCTTCTCTCCAAAAGTCATTAACTCAAAAACTGTCGCTTCTTCAAAATAAGACCTGTGGAGATGTTGTAGTTCCATGTACTCTCACTGCCAAATTCACAGCGTTAATTTGTTAACACTGCTTTTGCTGTACTATTTTATGGTTATGCCATGCTGTTCTGCTCCTCTTTGTATTTTTATTTTTTGTCAGGGTGTATAGCATTGTTGTACTGCCTAGGAATAGTTATGGTAATTGGTCTGTGGCACATATATAGCAGGAAGAGTGGAAAGTTATCTCCTGCTCTCAGGGAGAGGCTATTTTTATATGCGTAAAATGCCTTTGAAATTGATTGCTGATTCCTTTTACACTCCACAGTGAATAAGCATATAGCAGCTATTCGAGAAACCCATTTCAAGGCCAGAACACTTCAGGATGTCATAAGTCAAACAGGAGACTTTTTTTAGCTCTGCATGAATTTTTAGACCATCTACTTGCTTGTGTGCATGGAGTGCCTAGTGCAAAGTGAAGTGATACTGATAGTTAGCATAATTACACCAAAAATTTCACCAAAAACTTTAGTTGTTGTAGATTTCAGAACTGTTGTCTGTGAGAACTGAGCTAAATAATATCATGCTTTGTACAGCATAAGTGTATTTTAAGCATAGCCATTATTAATAGGTGTCCCTAATTCTTCAAAGGTTCATCTGAAATTTAAAAATCAAAATTCTGCACTGAATTCCTATTTTTTAGTATATTTATTAGCCTCTCAAATACAGAGGTATTAAAATAGTAATAAGAATCTATTCTGAAAACATTTGTGTTACACTAGAATATGGCTTAGAGCCTTCCATGCCTTCTTCCCTTTGAAGAAGAAAGGATCAGTGGACAAGCACAATACTTGATCCAGTGGCAGCTCCTCAGAGAGGTCTGCTTTTAGAAGTGCAAACTGTCAGCCCCAGTTCTTGCTTATGAGTGTTTTAGCTTTAGGGGCTTGCTAGCAAGGCTCGTCTGAGTTTGTGACAGCAGCAATGACAATGCCAGCTTCTGGTACAGTGGCCTGTGTGCATTTGACCAAAGAGAATTTCCAGAGCTAGTGGCACCATTTGGTTGAGTGGAATATCTGTTAGCTAAATGGTGTATTTAAGATTGAACACCATTTTTGTTAGGTGGTGACACTGGTGGTGGCAGTAGGCTGCTTGGCAAACAAAAAATCTGTTCCTGTGATTTCCTGTTAGGAATGAAAAAGGGAAGCTAATTCTCACCTGTATAATGTTTAACTGGTGTTCTTTAGCATGGTTTGCTACAAACAACCTCATCTTGCTGAAAGTGCTCAATAGCTCTGAAGGTGTGTTGGAAGGATGTACTTGCATTTTATGTACTATAGGGCAGGAAGGAACCATTGCATGTAACTTTTTCTTATTGCAAAGTCATAGCTCAGAGCAGTGCCACTGGAGTGCCACGTGGCACAAGAAAAGGCTGGAGTGGTGTCACCAACCCTTGGGAGCCAGCAGTGTACCTGGCACCTGACAGGATACTTCTGGGCCCTAAATTGTGGATTCCATAGGAATACTGGTGATATAATAACTCACGCAATTATATTCAAGGTTTGCAGAAATTTCTAGAATTATTTTATTAATGCATGCTTTACTTTTGTAGGTTGTTCATGAGAAAGCTTGGGATCGTTACCGTTTCGTTAGGAATCAGCGCAGAGCCCTGATACTAAACTGGACTCGGGCTAGGAAAGCCTTTCTGCTGAAGGCGGAGGTGACTGTTGCCGAAGCCTCTGCTGCTCATGAGACAGAAGTAGTGTTGGCTAATGCCAGACAAAAGCAGCAGGAGATCTGTGCTGTGCTGAAAGAAAAGGTAGGTTTGGTTATAAATCTACTACATGCAAAGCTGGTTGTTACTGATCTAGTCAAAATGAAGTGACAGTGTTTAAATGAAGAAAAACTGACTGGAGCTAATTGCCATAATCCTTTTTATTTTACTGTCCTGATTGAATTTTTGAGGGCAGTTTGGGGAAAATTGTAATCTGTTGGCAGAGATCAGTATGTTTGTGAAGCTTGACTTGTAAATGGTTTTGAAGATGCTCTGTTTCATTACCAGTAAGGATCCTTACTAGTGTTTCTATGAGCTGATGAATTCAGTACTGGAAGAACAAAGTTTGTGCTTACAATATGAGAGACTGCGAGCAAGCTATAGGAGTGAAGGTCTGGCATCGTATTCCTTGGGTTTCTTTGTAACACTGGCAAATCCCAAAATATTTGTCTGTTTCTTCCTTAACAAAGTGTTATTGATATCTATAGTGTCTGAGGTTTAGTTCGTAATTGCTTCTAACACTAGAATCCTCAGAAGTGGAAGCAAAACGTTCCATTCATCACCACACCACCAGTTTTTAGGTTAATGATGATAAGTTTTCAGAGAAATAATGGTATCTGTCTTACCTTCTGTTTTATTTAAGAATGCTTTCTAAGACCTCAAAAAATGGACCCCATAACTTGTTTGCCCTTGTTGTGGGCGTTTCACAGTATTCTGAAAGGTGATTTACTGTGTGAAGAGGTGAAAAAAAAGATAAATTTTTTTTGGTAAGAGAATAAGATAAAATGGGTGGAGCTTGGACACAAGAGGAAGGGTTATGATGTTGACGCCTAAGGCATTTGTAAGGGGAATCACATTTCTGGGTGTGAAAGACATGTTAAGATTTGTTTAAACTCCTCTGATTTTTCTACTTGCACAGAAGTTAACATCTGAGAGCCTACGTGGTGTGTCCTCGCTTTACCAGCACTATGTTTCTTGAACTCTTCAGTGAAATACTAAACACTTGATTCTGGTTTTCTACCAGTAAAAAAAAAAAAAAACCACAGGAAAAGCTGTACTGTGACTAAGG
Source organism: Galbula dea (assembly GCA_013399015.1). NCBI lineage: Eukaryota > Metazoa > Chordata > Aves > Piciformes > Galbulidae > Galbula > Galbula dea. The sequence continues at coordinate 385,639 of VWZX01004997.1, forward strand.
TGGTTTTTTTATGCTGTTTTTCACTACAGTAATAATATAAAAAACCCTGCTGATCCTGGAGCTGTGTGTCTTAGGCAGGTTTAGGGTTAGAAGGCTTGACTCAGTGGGGAGTACCCCATATTAAGTCCTGGGGCAGGCTGCCTTGGAGCCCAGAGGAGTGCAGAGCAGTTCTCTGGGGTCTGTCAGTGGGGGTTTGGGCTGTTTTACCTAGGTTTTCCTCTTTGGAGTTGCTGTATGTCTCCTGCCTGCACAATTAGAGGTGGAAAGGCTGTTTATTCCAGAACTGAGACAGTAGTTTTTTGTGATGTGGGGGGTTTTTGGGTTTCTTTGTTGGTTGGTTTGGGGTTTGGTTTTTTTTGTTTGCTGGGGGAGTGTTGGTGTGGGGTTTTTGTTTTGTTTTTAATTTCCCTCAAAAAGTAACAAGCAAGTGTTGGAACACTTATGCTGTCTCCATGGAGCTCAAGATTCTCACTGGTGCATGGAAGGTTGTCTGAAAGTTTTTTGGATTATGACCTCCTGTTTCCAGTGACCTGGAACTGTTGGATGGTTAACCCTATTAGGCCTATGCTTTTCAAGGGCTGCTCTCAAAGGTGCCTTTGTTAAGATGTTGAACGTTTGAAGAAAAACAATTCACCTGTTTCCCAGAAAAAAGGAATGAAAAAGGTACCTTTTTTTTCCATGAGAGGAGATCATTGTGACCTTGTTTTGATCAGCTCTGCAGCTGAAAGGGCTTGAAGCTGGAATTGGGCAAGGAGCTAGCTGTTTTTCAAAGAAATCATTCTGAAAGTATTTGTGATTTTTATCTGGATTCAATAGGTATATGCATTTGAAAGGTTGTGTTTACCCAGATAGAGTTCCTTTCAGAGATCTGTCTTTCTAGACTTCTGGAGCATGCAACTACAGAATTTCACACGGTAGAAAGGAGCTGCTGGCAGCTATCAGGTAAAAAGTAACACTGAGTCTTGTGAGGTACAGGCCTCCTTCCTTAGGCCAGCAGGCTTCAGAGAAAGTCATAGTATTTATATGCCTATTTTCATCAGATGTGAAGTGATGACACACACACTGTAAGGTATGTAAGCAGTTCTAAAATGCAGAGGATTGCTACATCCACTTAGCAGATAGAATATGCAGAAATACATTAAAATCAAAATAGTCTGAGCAGCTGTTAAGGGTAGAATGGGAGAAGACTGGACTCTGAATATCACACCTTTCCTTTAACTTCCAGTCAATAAACAGTTTAGCCTCTTTTCCTTCTTCAGTTTAAAAGGGATCTTTCTGTAAATTTCCATGCTGCTTTGAGTTTGTAGGGGTTTTCCTTCCTCTGTGTGTGAAAACCAGTTGGTTCCTAATTGTAGTACAGATTGAGCAATGCAAAAGAGAAAAACCAGTAATCTGTGACAGGTTATGTGCTGCTTTATTGCAATAGCCACATGATATTACCTTACTTTTGTATAGTTCTTTTCATCTGTCAGTAACAAACTGAAGACATAGCAAACAGTAAAGTAGATTTATAGAATGACCCGAGTTGGAAGGGACCTTAAACATTATCTAGCTCCAACCCCCCTGCTGTGGGAAGGGATGCCACCCACTAGACCAGATTGCCCAGGACCACGTCCAACCTGGCCTTGAACACTGCCAGGGATGGGGCATCCACAACTTCTCTGTGCAACCTGTTCCAGTGTCTCACCACCCTCCAGGTAAAGAATTTTTTTTTCCTAAGATCCAGTCTAAATCGTCCCTCCTTCAGTTTGAAACCATTCTCCCTTGGCCTGTCGCTTTCTACCCTGGTAAAGAGTCTCTCTCCCTGCCTTTTTTGGGCCCCCTGTAGGCATTGAAAGGCTGCTATAAGGTCCCCCTGAAGCCTTCTCCTTTCCAGGCTGAACAATCCCAACTCTCTCAGCCTGTTCCTCATAGGGGAGGTGCTCCAGTCTTCTGATCATCTTCATGGCCCTCCTCTGGACCTGCTCTAAAAGGTCTGCATCTTTCTTACATTTAAGGACCCCAGAACTGGATGCAGTTCTACAGGTGGGGCCTCACCAGGGCAGAGGAGAGAGGCAGAATCACCTCCCTAGACCTGCTGGTCATGCCCCTCCTGACACAGCCCAGGATACAGTTGGTTTTCTGGGCTGTGAGTAGACGTTGCTGGCTCATCTCCAGCTTTTCATCTGTCATGATGCCCAGGTGCTTCTCCACAGGGTTGCTCTCAATGAGTTCATCTCCTAGACTGTACTCATGCCTAGGATTGCCTTGGCCCAAGTGCAGGACCTTACACTTGGGCTTGTTGAACCTCATATGGTTCTCTTGAGCCCACTTGCCAAGTTTTGTCCAAGCCCCTCTGGATGGCATCCCCTGTCCTTTTGGTTCACCACTCAGCTTTGTGTCTGCAAACCTGCTGAGGGTGCACTTGATCCCACTCTGTCATTAATAAAGATGCTGAAGAGCACCAGCAGAGAAGTTAATGTTTATAGCAGTTTTCACCTGGGGAAAGGACTTTGAAATTCTTATTCCATGTTCCATCTCATAGAAGATCAATGTGTGTCCTTAATAGAAATTAGACTCTCTAAGGAGGGATTTTGAAAGAACTCAGGTTAAATGAGGACCATGTGATAATCATCTGAGTGAAACAAAGTGTGAAATGGATAATACTAGTGAGGATATACTGCATATTCTTAAAGAGAAAATGCTTCTGGTACAGATCTTTAACACTCCTGTGTGCTGTGGCAAAACAAGCAAACCAAAACCATGAAGGGGTTTCACCTCAATGAGTGATCCAGAGTCAGTCCTGTTTGATGTGCTTTATACTGTGTGCATATAGAGACAGATCTGGGAAGGACTAGGAGTACACAGAACTGCACAGTCCAGGGAAGTGGACAAGAGGCAGTTTGAACAGTGGTGACTCCATTCTGTTTGTTTATTTTCATTCTTATGAGGACACTATCATGCCTGCATGCTTACTGTTCTGTACTGGGCATGAGCTGCAGGGGTTTGGTAACAGAGCTGCAGGTTGCCCTGCATAGGAGGAGAACATGGGCTGACCTGTCAGCTCTGAGATCCATTTAAACAATACATTGCACCCCAAAACTTCATCCACTTCAGAGGAGCACATACTGCCTCAGCCTGAGACGGCTCTCACTCACTCAAAGCTTGTAGGCTTTTAGGTGTGTTTGAGACATAAACTTACCACCTGTCAAATTTAGCTGGAATTGTCCAGTGATCCTCAAAATTTAACTTGAGGATGGATAGCTGGACAGGAAGACAGCTCACACTAACCTTCTTAGAATTATCTTCAGCTAGGAAAGTGGTACCTCAGGCAAGCAAAATAATTAGCATTAAAATTTTGCAGAAGTAGTAAAGGATCAAAGGAGCTCTTTGTGTGTCTGCAGAAGGAACTAGAAGAGATAATGCTGTAGATAAAAGGACAGCAAATTTAGCTAAGTAGTTGTAAATAGGAATGTGGCTTACTTGGGCTTAAACATTTACACATGCATGACCTTATGTAATCGCTAAACACATTAATAAAATGTTGATGCTCCTGTTGTCAGGAATAGAAAGATGTTCTGAATAATGCTGACTGAGAAGAGAGAGGAGGTACAAGGATAAGCTGTGAAAAGTAGACTGCTCACACACTGTCTTGAGCAAAGGTGTTGTGATGTTCTTTCAGCTCTGGGGAACTAAAACTGGTCCTATACTGGACTACAAGTTTTATAGGTGCCAGTCCAAGCTGTTCTGACTAGGTTTCCTGACTGAAAGCAGCATACCCTTTTACTCTTTGGGTTATGACTGAGGATTATGCTCACATGCTCCTCTCTGATGTGCCTTTTTCAGATTTAAACACTCCTACAGCTGAAGAAAATGTCTCCAGTTCTGTGAATGATCAAAAGTGTTAACCACTTTCTGATCTTCAAACTAAAACTTTCTAGAGGTGGATATGGATTTTTTTTTAATGTAACAAAATTAATCCTAGTATCAGTAGCCTTGCTTTTCTCCAGTATTTCTTGCAGATCTCTTAGAGGCAGCCTGGGGAGCACAAGTTGCTCGTGAGTACCAGTCAGAAATCCACTAGGCATGTGACCTTTCATTGCTTTTCTAATCACAGCCAGAATGAGATTATCTTCTGAGGTTAACAAACAAACTTGCAAGTTATTTCTTAATTATCCCATTGCCAAGTGCTCTAATATTGGGCTTTTCAAAAGTCTTGTGTAAGTCAGTCAGAAGCAGAATACTGTTAGCTTGTACCATTTGCTGTTTTGTCTTTCAAGACCCTGTGGAGTCTGGAGATGATTCCAGGTGCTATTCAGAAGTTGTCAGGGGAGAAGAATCCTTAGTCTAGAGCAGAACTGGAGACTTCAGACCACTATGTGTTAATACCCCAATAGTTTGTTGACATACCTGTTAAGACCTGTCTGGTCTCAGGAAGTGCTATACTCCCTGTAAGAGCAACACAGATGTGTTCTTTGCCTTGACAGTAGAACAGAGTCTTGTCCCCAGAAACAGTGAGCATCACTCACTGCAGGACTGCTGAGTGACCTGCTCTTGTGGAGTGTTTCCTGCCCTGCCACCTCCATTCTGAGGGAGTGGTGGGTTTTTGTGTTGAGGATTAGGTGTTAGCTGGGTTTTGAATGCTTAGTGTTTGCCCTGGGGCTGAAGGCCAGCAGGATTTTAAGCACTATGCCAGAGAGCACAGTTAGCAGGGTATCTGATCAGTGTGTATCAACCTGCTGCCAAGAGACAGTAACTCATCACCACAGGTCTCTGGACTGCTGCCACCAGCATGTGAACCAAAATGTATAAGCAGTCCACAATTCCTGTTAAATATTTCTATTAGATGGTGATATTTAATGTGGAGTACCCCCTGTAAGCCTGAGCTTCCTTACACAGTAAACTAGTCAGGGGCACACTGGCTGTTTTAAACATTCATGTCAGTTCATAAGAAAAGGAAAACAGCATATATGGTGCTTGTAAAAAAAGGATTTCCTAAATGTAAAGAATGATAGCTCTTTCACATTGTTTTGACAAACTCCCCCTGCCCTGTAATGTTTTAGACTCCAGGGAACTGTTTTTAATATGCATTTTAATTGTTTTCCTTCTGTAAGCTCTAGTATTCACACCCTGAGGCACACATCTCATCTTTCCATTTAGGAATTTATGCATACACATTCTAGTAGTCTTCTATTTCCATGAAGAATGCTGCTAATATTTTATATTTCAGTGTGTGGTGGGTTTGATTAGTGCAAGTCTTTTTTTGTTTGTTTTAAATTTTCAGTTGATACAATTATTTGTCAGTAGCCAGTCTACTATACATCCCTGTTTCCTTGGAGATACCAGCTTTGTTGGGGCAAAATTTGCCTATCACTTCCAAAGTCTTGGCAAACAGTCATTAAGTGGGAATCTAGCAACCCATGAGGTGCCCACTGTGCCAGCAGACATCTGCTCACCAGTACCTGTGCTGTGAAGTCTGCATGTCTGAGAGCCGCTGAAACTCCTGCATATCAGCATATGTCACCAGCAGCTCCCGCGTTTCCCAGATCTCATCCTTCTCGTGCATGCCCAAACAATCCATCAAGAGTGTATCCAACCATTGCGTCCCAGGATTGTCAGAGCTACTGTGCAAATGCTGCAGAGGCTCCCGTGGTTGTCTGGGAGATCCTGCAGCACTTGTCCTAGAGTTGCAGTTGTTCTACAGCATGGGCTCATTTCCTCCTTTCTAGTCCCCAGCAGAAGATCTTAAAAGTTTGAATAGCCCAAGTTGAGTAGTTTGTGATGAGAAACTCAGTGAATGCACATAACTTTGAAAACTTGGGGTTTTTTAATGAAATGCACTACATTTGGGCAGTCATTAAGTAGACATTTCTGTGTAATTAGTGACTTAAAGATACTGTTTTAGTTTTATAATGCAGACTTCTATTGTCCTGGTCCATTTATAAAATATTTTAAGTCTAAGGGATTTATTATCCCATTGACCCAAGTGGAATTTATGTGCTTAACTTCTATTAACCTTAATAGAAATTATCTGGGTGAATCCATGTTCTTCTATGGGAGACTAGGTCTTTAATTTTTTATTTTCCTCTACATTTCTTTCCCCTTCTTAAAAATCTGCCTCTTTTTCCACCTGAGAATGGAAGGGAGTTGCTCAGGCGCGAGACATAGATCAGCATGCACTACTTTTATCTGAAGTATTAACGACTGAGCTATACTGCAAGTGAGGAGGCTGCACTGCTGGTGGTAAAAGTCACCTTTCAATGAGTTTTCCATGTTAATCTTCTAGTGATCTTGGTTTGACTGTGCTTTTTGGCCAGTTCTAGAGTAGATGAAAAGTAATGACCTCCTCCTGTGAGGAAATAAGAAGTTTTCCAGATTTATTAAATCATCTTCATTGATTGAATGATGTGTCCATTAGGAACTGAACTGAGAAGATTGTCCTTACTGAAGACCTGAGTATTGCAATCCTGTAATACTTTTATCCCATAGCTTTTTATCACTTAATTACCTTTTACATCTGTTTTGCTTAATTCTGTTTATCCAGACACACTACAAATGCCCAGTTCTAAAACGGCCTTTTCTGTGTCAGCAGAATTCCTTAGGCAGCCAATTTGTTTGGAGGCTGCAGTCCTTATCTTATAAACATGAAGGAAAAATGTCATGACTGATGTGGTTTGAATCCAACCCTGCAATTAAGAGGCATTTTTCCCCCCTCTGTGCCTTGTGGCTTCCATCTGTAAAAATGAAGCAGTATCTCTGACTTGCCATAAGTGGGATAACTCTCAATTCCATCTTCAGTGAGAAACAAGGCAGAAAAGCTGGGCAGAGATGATGACAACACAATGAAGTTGGGAGGGAGGGTAAGAAAGGAGAGGAGCTGGTCCTAGCAGTAGAAGCGGATCAGTCTGGTTATCTGAACAGTACACGTTTCTTGCTGTGTTTTTGGACTCTGCTGGATTCCAAGCTTCATCTTTCTTTTGAGCTTCATACGAGCACAGTGCAAGTAGCTGCAGGAGAGCATTAGGTGAGCTACAGGACTCTAACATGAATAATGCTGTGGGAGGGGAGCAGATGCAGGTTCCCATGCAACTTGGTGTTTATGCTTGCCAGAGTTTATGTTGTGGTTCTCAATGACTTCTCAAGGTTTGGACATAGCTGCAGAAGTTGTTCTCTGTTTTGAAGGGTACATTCAGTAGCTTAACAAGGAGCTTTGCCACACAGTAGGAATTTTGTTGCCACTGCTTTTTGATGCAGATGACATGTAGAATGTAACACTAAGCTCTGGCAGTGTGTGCTGTCCCAGCTGTGAAACACGAAATAACCCTTGGTGGCTGTTGGCATTTTCTGCCCACTTTGCAGAGCAGTCAGTGAGAGCTGTGGGATGAACCTGTGTGGATGCAGTCTGTGATTCCTTGTTTTATGCTTAGGACTCTTTTTGTGCATTGAATTCCGTAAGGTAGCATTTGAATCACTAGTCCTTTTGTATTCACATCTCAACACTTCTGACTGTACAACCCTGATTGTGTAGCTGCTGTTGCATTTAGGTGCTTGGTGGCTACACCATGACAGAGCTGGTTCTTTCACTAGTGCAGAAGTTCATTCTCTTCAATCTTCAGCTTACTCATATAAATTTTACTTTCTTACCATAGAAAGGTTAGAGTTGGAAGGGACATTTAGAAGGCATCTGGTCCAATCCCCATGCTGCGAGCAGGGATACCTATAACTAGATCAGGTTCCACAAAGCCCCAGACAACCTCACCTGGAACAGTTCCAGGGATGGGACATCTCCCACCTCTCTGGGCAACCTGGGACAGGGGCTCACCACCCTCACTGTGAAAAACTTCCTCCTTGTATCCAGTCTAAATCTCTCCTCCTTTAGTTTAAAGCCATTACTCTTGGTTCTATCACAAAAGGCCTTGCTAAAAAGACTCTCAAAATTACTCTCAAAAGACTCTCTAAATTACTTTTTCCCAGGCATTCTTAGAATCAGTTGTGAACAGTCTAAAGAAGGAAAAAAACCTCCAAACTGTCATAAAAATAAAGGTGTACAGAAATGTTTCAGAGACTAAAAAAGAGAGATTCTGGAAATGTATTTGGATTCAGTCATTTTATAAGGTTGGAAGTGAGCCAGATTACATCAGGGTGGAGACATCAGAGGATTTTCTGTTTATGCCTTCAGTTACAACGAACAGTGCTGATTTTATCACATGATTATTGGGAATTCTTGCTTAGAATTTGAACTCTAGCAGCTTATTCTGTCTGTGCAACACAGTATAGCCTGCAAGAATACTGACATGAGCTCTGTGTAGTCACTTTGTGACACTCTTCCTTCTGGTCATTTTATGTCCTTTTGGTTTCTGGTGTATTTTTTTCTTCAGTTTTCAAAGGCTAGTTTTACTCCTTGACCTTCAGCATGCAGACCCTCTCTCCACCAGTCTGTTGTCCTGTGTTCTTATTTACTCAGCTCTGCAGTTTAGCTGCTAGAAGGAGTTTGATGCCAACACTCGTCAGCCCAAGCAGCTTCAGGATCTGTTTACACTGTGAAGTCAGCATTGCTTAAAGAGAAAACCTTACTATGTGCTAATTTTATGAGAATTCCCAAGGAAAGGCACTCAGAAATCGTATTGTCAGAGATAAGAGAGATGTATCTGTAGCATTAAGTATGTAGTAAATACCTTATTAGTACTCAGATGTTAGAGAGAAAAAATGAACTTACTACTTTAATTAGTTTGTAGGATACATTATTGTAATATGCAATATTACAATAATGAACTGAAAATAGGTATGTATGCATTCTGTTCAGCACAGCAACTCAGTAATTCACTTGGCAAAAGCTCCTCTAATAGTACATATAAGCTGTGAAATGTACTTGAAATGTCAGCTGTAATTAAAAACTTACAGAAGGTAATGTTGGCAGTGCCTGTACTGCTAAAGTCTAAGCTTCCTTATGAAAGAGGCACTAGGGGACCCAGTTTTTGGTGTATGTTCTATGTTAGTTTAACTGCTAGGGTTTTTTAATGTTTAAACAGAACTTCTACTGTTGACACAGTAAACTCAGCCCTTCTGATTTTGTACTTGTAGGAATGAAAGAATGCAATCAAGAACACATGAATTATTTTTGTGCATTCTGTGGTCCCAGGTTACAGCCTTGGGGAATCAGAGTTGTTATAAGTTCAGGATTTTATTTTTACGGTTTTTTTATCCTTCAGATCTGCACAATATTGCCTCTGGAGGTAAAAAACTGTTGAATACAGTAGGTTTTCTTGAAAAGCTTGAATTGTAGGAATGCTGGAAACTCAGCATCAGGTAGTCACTTTTAAACAGTAAAAAGTATTAAAAAGACGGAATTGCATGTCACAGAGATTGCTCAGCCTTTGTGCTCTGTGTGCTGCTGCTGTGTGTTCTGCAGCAGGGCCCAGGGGTTTTCCTGTAGGGTTGGGTGGGGGCTCCCACCCTCCCCAGTGGGTCCCCTTCAGAGACAGGTTGGTCCACAAGGAAAGTTGGAGCCTGTGGGACTGGAACAGCTGTGTAGCAGAGAGGTGTTCTAGTGTTCAAATATGGTGTGAAAAGTGACATACTGACATTTGGATCAGCTGTTTAATTCCTAGGGCTTGGTATTTCTTACATAACAAACCACTTTAATTTAGCTCAGCTCTGTTAAGAACACTTTATGCTGTATGATTTTAACTCTTCATGTGGGGAAGGCATGGCATAATGCTAACCCACTGAATCACAGTTTATAAATATTTTGGAAACAGTGTTTTTCTGATTTGTACTGACTTTAATTATGAGTAATTCTTTTAAAGGAATTGACTCCTTTTTTTTGTTATGGGGGGGCAGGGATAATGTAAACTATCTTGATATGCTGCCTACAGAAAAGAATAAATGGGGATTGTTGGAAATTTTAACACAGTGAAAATTCCCTGACGTCATTATTACACATTTTTGTGATTGGCAGTGGGCTCATGCATTAAAAAACCCTAACTAGATAAAAATGGAAAGCATGTTCTAGCCATTGAGGAGAGAGGTGTGTTTGGTAGTGACTTACGGCAGCGTGGGTAGGGGTTGCAGAAGGTAGTGGAGATACGCACTGGATTATTGGCACAATAGTTTTGTCTGGGGAGCCTCATTGCATGATTGATGTTTTTCCAGCTGAGGCAAGGTGTGTATGTGGTGCTTGGTTATGCTTCCTTGTATGGAATCTGTTGAAAATCTAGGTTGTACCCCAGTCTTGATTTCTGAGTTCAATGGAAAGGCTTCAGCAGAAGAGTTCTGTGAAAAGAACAAGGGGAAGTGGTTATGGTCTGTCAGGAGATTGGTGTGTAACATCTGCCATGCAAACAGCTGCTCATCAAAATGAATGAATAAGGATGCTTGGGGTTACTCTAGACTAGGTTAGTATCTGCATATGCATGCTGCTTTGTTGTCTGCTTTGCTTCAGCGAGTTGTCATCCTGACAGACTCTGCTGGGCCAATTCATTCTCGGCATCCATTTCCAGTCAGTAGTTCCCTCAAGCATCTGTTAACTGCAGCTTGAATTGAGACCAATTTCATGGGCTCACCATGCTAACTAATGGCTGCAATCTAACAACTGAAAAAAGATCCCTACTTAATAGTTAAACTGGTATCTAGAGAAGACCAGTAAAGGACCAAGAAGATTCTCAGGCTTGGAGGGAACTAAGGCTGCATCTTGTCTTGAGGCCACTTACATTGACATATATCTCATTGTTGAGGAGAGTTTGAAAGAAGTGTGAAGCAGGATGTAGGAGAAGCTTAATAAAAAAAGACATTCTTTTTGTTATGTAGTGTGACTGCTAGCTCAATTCAGAAAATCTCAGGGATGGTATTACAGAAGTTTAAAGTTCCTGTGAATGCTTCTGCAATTTATTCTGGCTTCAGTCTGAGTAGACTTTTAGCAGTGTTAATTCATTTTTGTTATTGCTCGATTTGAAAGCTTCATGTATGTGTTGTATGCTTCAGTCTGTTTCAGAAGGGAGCTAGGTAACGATTGTGTGTTCCAGCAGGGTCATTTTCAAAACCTTCCTTTTTAAGTTCGTTAGTGTAGCAAGTGAAGGGTAACTGACATTATAACATGACATTATAGCATTTTAACTTAGATTTTTAAATTGCTAAAATGCATGAGCAGAATGCTTTCAAAATTGCTAAATAAACATTTCTATTTAGATAAAGCCTTTGTGTTACAAGTTGCACAGCATGGAGGAAGTGTTGTTTAGCTATTACAGCTAAGCTCCAGAAAACAAGGTCTTAGAAAATTGACACCTTCCCTCTGGAAGTCTCTTAGCTGCTAGTACACAGTCATGTCAAGTAATCCTCTTCCTGTTTTTATTCTTGTTCCACGTTTCTGTTTAGATGGATGGTTTGGAATTGTAACTGGCTGCTCTCATTAAGAGTGGTGCACATTCTTCTTCTGACACTTCCCTGGGAACTTCTTGCTTTAGGATGTGGAGCTGCTGTGGATTTCTTTGCCCATTTCATGGTATTCTCACTCTTGTATGGCATAGAACCGATCAGTTTGTTGTTCGTCCTCTACTCTGTATGCACCTGGCATTCATGACGGGCAGAGTGTTTCCTTAATGAGGTCTCTTAAAATCTTTTAATAGAGAGTTTAATTTTACAACCATTGTAAAATTTTGTGTTATTTTCATGTTACTACTTTGCCTGCACTACATGAGAAGTCACAGCAGTGTTTAGCCTGTTGGGACACTTTTGCCAAGTGAAAAAATGTAACTTATTGTCCTGATTGAACAGAATCAGTTCTGTTCTAGCTCAAACCAGGACACTTATTTAAGCAAAGAAACAGGACAAGCACAGCATCATTCAGGGATGCAGCTCACTGAGAACCTGGGAGGACAGGGAATACTGAGTTTCTGAACAAAAACCTTTCACAAGCACAGAACAGAAGAATTAATAGAGGCTATGCATATGGCTAGTGAAATGCAGTAAGGGTAGAAAAACTAAGTATTTTAATGTCTTAACTACTGAAGTACCTAAGTAGAGCAGGGAAGCAGATGAAAAATGGCTGAAATGCTTGTTCCTTTGAGGAGTAGAGTTCTGTTGGCACTTAACAAATCTATTGCAAAAAGAGCTGGCAAGCCAACAAAGAGGAGACCTCATTAATCCTATTGAAACCAGCATGAAACAGATGAGCATACAACTGCTCTTCACTCTGCCAAGGTCAGCTGGGGGCCTGTGGTGACCAGGAGCATGGAAAGTAAGGCACTACCATTACCAGAGACTGCAGGCATCTTGTCTTATTTAACCCATGCACCCTGCCAGAAATATGTCAATAATGGACTTTGGCATGTTGAGCTAAGTGATCCATCCAGTCTCTGACAGGGTTTGTTAAGCAGTGTGGCACCCCTGTACCAAGAGGTGTGGTGGAGCTGGGCCCTGCCCTGCCTCTGCCCAGCCAGCAGTGTGGGGAGCACCTGAGAGCTCTCTTCCCACCCATGTGCAGGATTTCAGGTAGCCCGCTCACAGCCCTTGAGGAGGTGGCAGGGATCCTGGGCTAATTTTGCAAGGTTTGAAAGCTGACAAAAGGTTAAGTCTCTGTCACTGGAGTCTGATGTCCACAGAGTCCTAGTTGGAGGATGAGTGCTGTGACAGAAATGCCAGAGTTGAAGGATGTGGGTGGACTCTGCTAGCATTCGTCTCCATTCATCCATTGGCTCATTATGAAATGTCTGTGTTATTGAAGGTCTTAGTGCTGAAGGGGAATTTAAGATCTGATGTTACTGAGCTGTTTTGGCAGCTGTGCCTAAAATCTTTCCATAGGTGATTTTGTTGCATATTATGCCAGTCAGTTGTGAATTGCACGTGACCATGTGAAAGATGGTGCTTCCTAAATGCTTGTATTGATGCTAGGATTATAGATCTTAGTTTGTCAATAGATTACATGGGCTTCCTTCCCAGTCTTGGTTTGGAAGGATCACAGTATTACACAGGTCTGCTGCAAGACTGTCTTTTCAACTGTTTCTTCCAGGTTCTACACTGGAAAGCACAGCAGGAAGAGGCTGCTGAACTAGAAGCTGCTCTAGCTGCTAGAAGAAAAGAAAAGAAAGATGAGAAAGAAAGGCTACAGAAAGAGCAGGAAAGGATTCGCAGAGCTCAGGAGAAAGAGAAAGTATGAGAACTTCTGTAGATTTTTTTTTTTTTTTGCATATGCTAATGCATACAGTTGCCTTTAAAATCTGTAACTGATCTCACTACCTTGTCTTCTTGTGAAGTGTTAAGTATTAGTATAGAGATGAGCAAGTGGTTAGTCTTGCTGCTGTCCATTTTAGCTTTAAAGCTGCCTGCTCTTACACAGCGGTTATGCTACTTCATTATGTTTCCAGAAAAATCCTATACACAAATAAGTGTGTGTGACTGTCTCTATCTCACAAAAAATCAGCACAGAGGCACCACTGGATTCCTGACTCGTGCAAATCTGTGCTGTCAGTGCTGGGGCAAGGACTACAAAAGCTTACAGTGCTGCAGTTAAGTCTGCTGCAATGCAGCAAATGAGCCTTACAGTACAGTGCGAGAGGGCGGCTGCACTGTGGAGCACAGGGACCTCCAAAGTGGCCTGGAGCACAGGGTGACATCAACCACTGCAGGGTATCTGTCAGGCATCTGCCACGCTTTTCAAAGTACCTGTCTGTTGACTGCTAAGAAAATGGCTTTGATGTATGAGTCTAAACTTCATCCTAATAGAAAATCAGAAATCCACTAGAGTGAGAGTTAATGTTTTTAGTGAATGGAGCTGTGTCACAGGTGCATTTGTGTGGACTCTTCTCTTTAAAAGATACAGCAAAAGTCCAGGAGATTGTTCCAGTAGAACTTGAGCTCTTTTTTTTTGATTATTTTTTACACTGAAATCTGACACGCTTGGAGTCCAACTCTCCTGTGGTGTAGTTAAGACTGCATAATTCTGGGAAGAAAAGTCAGAGAACGTCATGGATTCTTACTGATCTGTCTTTCAAACGCTGATGGGTAAATAGTCTGTCTTACTCTGATGGAACTACTTGTGCTAACATGCTTGCAAGAATGGTCACTAAATCTGTGCTTTTGTAACATGCCAGTTAGAAGCAGAGTTGAGGAAAAGAGGCTAAACTGTTCCAAAGAAAGTATTTTCATGATGCATGTGAAGGCTTTAGTGACATCAGTATGTGTCACACTAGAGAAAGCTTCTGCAAAAGAAGAAAGAAATGGCCTGTATAAAGAAATGTTTGGCTTATAGGTTGTGAATTCTGAAATCAAAGCACTGCTTGGAAGACCTGTTTTATTCTGAATCATGACAGTTAAAGGTTTTTCTGCACAAAACCAATCATATAAAGAAGATGGTATTTTGACTGCCATTTCATCTGAAACCTCCAAAAGAGGCTTAAATTCAAAATAGTTCTGCAGATAATACAGATGTTGTTTTTATTGCCATTTTAAGAAGCTTTTCCTATGTGAGATGATTCCATAAGTAAATTCTGTTGTAAGAAATCACTTATATTTTGGGAGGCAGGAAAAGGTCTCAGACCTTTGCAGGAACTTTATGTATTTCATTGTAAAATCAACAGATTATCGAGGTATAATTTCAATTGCTTTAATAATTAATTTTATAATAAGCATTTTCTTAGATTATTAAAATTCTGAAGATTTTCTTACATTTTTACATCCTCCTTTTTCAGTATTTTTGCTGTGGGGGCACCACACCCTCTTGTTCTCCTATTATATCTTTTCTTAGCTCATACTGTTCTAAAATATAAATTTTTACTCTCAAAAGATCAAAATTGGATTTTCTTTAACTTGCTGCTTTTCTTACTTTATTTGTTCTCACTGCTTTGGCTTTTAAGTGACTTGTGTTGTTTACTGTATTTATTCAAACTAGGTGAAAAAGTACTGGGCTGAGAAACAACTGCAGTGGCAAGAACAGGAGAATAAAGATCTGCAGTGTCTGGAGGAGTTAAGAGAATTATTGGCTGAACAAGCAGTTAAAAACAGAGAAAGGTAAAAGAAAAGCAATGCAAATACCTATAGTATCAATAGGAACTTCTTACAATCTAACTACTTTTGATCTCCCAACTTGCCAAATTACATTGAATTGAGATCATTCCTGTTTGTGAGTTACCCCAGTCCACACACCAAGGTTGCATCATGATTGTATCCTGGATGCAGTTTGTTAGATTGAGTTAATTCATATCCCTCTGTAAATCTTTAAATGCTAAACTGTTGTTACCCTGGTAGGGTACACACATTCCAACCAGCTCCCTTGGTGATCTTTTAATTGTAGCTGGGTACTAAGACCTTCTGCATTGCCGCTTCAAGAAATGACTTACCAAGTTTGTTTTGTTTGAGAGGAGCTCAGTAAGCACTTACCAGCCTCAAAGATATGTATTATTCTATTAGAGGGTCTTGAACTGAGCATCTAGTTGTGGATACTCTTCACCTCT
Source organism: Galbula dea (assembly GCA_013399015.1). NCBI lineage: Eukaryota > Metazoa > Chordata > Aves > Piciformes > Galbulidae > Galbula > Galbula dea. Next base: position 401,061 of record VWZX01004997.1, read on the forward strand.
TTGACTTCAGCCTGTTAACATTTGAATCCTTGCTAAGTGATAGTTGCAGAGCACGGCCTTTAATGACCTGTTGAAGAAATTCTGGATTTCATGGAGGAATCCCTCTGTCATGGAGGAGCATGAAACCCTGCATGTAGTCTGGTTCTAATTGCTGTGAAATCACAGCCTTACGTCTGTATACAGAGGGAGCCACCAAACTGGGTGGGCCAGAAATGTAATCAGAATGTGGTTGAAGTACCTTTGGCATTACTCTTAAGCATTCTGTGGGAAACACTCCTTAGAGCTTACTTAGTTGCAATACCTTGCTGAGAGCTACATTTAAAATCTGTATCCTTATGCTACAAGTGTATCTATACCTTTCCTTAAACAGCATTTGCAAGGATTTTAGCTCATAGCAAGAGAAACACACATACTTGCATTACTGAATTTTAAGTAGAACTGATAAGGAAAAAAATGACTTTTCTTTAAACCTGTGTAGTGCACTATACCATGCAGTAGGAGAATGTTGTTTTCTTATGCTAACAAGCATTGCTGAACTAAATATAAGGAAATGGCACAGTTGATTGAAGAATGCAGAAAGGAAATTATCACATCTTTGGGCTATTATGAATCAAAAATTGGTAAAACTTACAGAATTAGCCTACTGTACAAAGTAGAGCACTTTAAAGAGAAATGTTTACTGTTTGTGGAGATGAATAATTGCTTGAAATTACTTTATGCTTTTCATCTTCAAAGCCATCAGATCCGATCATGAAAGATGGCAAGGCCAGTACCACAGTTCTGGTCTGACATGTTTTGAGGCTTTTTTTGGGAAAAAACACGATTTTTGGATTGCGAGCTGATTATTCCTGGTGCAAAACATGGCCTGGATACTGCATAGAGTGTCTAATAGGTACAATAAGACATAAGAAAAAGGTCTGCTGTTACCCTGAATTGCTTTTAAAACTAATTTAAAATGAAGTAATAGGGTTTATAAAAAAGGAAATTATTATCACAGAGTCACTGTGGTGCTCTATTTATTCAGGTCTCGCTTGATAACTGTAAGATGCTGAATAGCCAGAGCTATGACCAGATGAAAGAAAAGGATTAAAAGCACCTGAAACTGGATCTGGAATTTCAAGCTCATTTTTCAACCAGTGGTTTACTAAAATGGTTACTTACTGTGGTGCTTAAAGTAAAAAAATTACTATTAAGAGTTTAATTTTAAGCCTTTCTATAAAATGTATCCTTTGAAGAAATAGTAGCTAAAATATTACGAAGTATAATAAATGGAAAGAGAATTAACAACTTGATTAGGATGTGGACACTGAGAAATCAAAGCTCAAGTAAACATTTAAAGCTAAGTACAGAAAGTATTGGAAGAATGTTCCAAATGAGGAACATAGTGTTCAGTTAAATATTGTATTTACAGGGTTCTGTGCCTTCCCTGAGTGTAGATTTCATACCTCTGCCATTGCCCTCTGACAGTGAAACTTAATCTTTGTTAATACTGGCCACAGCCTCTCCAGCATGAGCAAGATGATGATCTTCTTGGGATAACGCAGTCATGAAAACATGAATCTTCTTAGGAGGAACCAGTGCTGCCTTAAGATGCTAAGTGCTTTCTCTGCATGGTTCTGCCTGGCAGTGCCTTTGTCAATCAGCTGCAATCACACCTATTCAGACTGGGTGTGAAATAGCTTGAAATGTTCCCATTTAGCGATGCTTTACATTCCTATGGATGTGCAAACATATGGATGTGGGGTAGAGACAAAGTGTTTGAAGTTGGTCCTTGGATGAGTGTTGCTCGGTTTTCCTGCTTGGTAACTTACAGAAGACTGGGAGTGATGTGCTGCTTTTAATGGAAGGGATTATAGGAAGGAGTTCTCTGACATCTGTGCATGGCAGAACATGTCTGCTTGGCAAAGAAAATGGGGGGCGGGGAAAGATGAAGAGGTCTATATAAAGCGTGCTAGAGAAAATCTGTGTTCTAGAAATGAAACTGAAAGGTTAGCCAAGTTATTTAAAACAAACAATGCAAACAAAGCAAAAACCCCAAAACAAACAGAAAATTCAACTGCCCAAATCCCTCTACCCCAAAAACCCCAAATAAAAAAAAAAAAAAGAGAGATTCAAATGGAAAAGCATTTCTTGCATTTTTAAGGTGCTTGGGTGAGTGACCATATTATTATTAAGAGGATACAGAAAACATCTGACTAGTTTTCAAACTGAAATACCATAACAAATTCAAAATGACACCTGACCAGTGTCTTTTCCACTTGCACATGTGCTGGTTTGCAGGGTGAAGTTTAGAGAAGCGTTACTAGAAAAACGATTGCTGGAGAAAAAGGAACTGGCCCTTCAAGAGGCACGTGAAGAGGAGGAAAAAGAGAAATGCCTCGAAGCACTGCGCCAGCAGGTAGGTTTATTTCCTGTATCACAGAATCATAGAATGGCCCAGGTCGGAAGGGACCTTAGAGATTATCTAGTCCAACCCCCCTGCCATGGGCAGGGATGCCACTCACTAGACCAGGTTGCCCAGGGCCACGTCCAGCCTGGGTTTGAACACTGCCAGGGATGGGGCATCCACAACTTCCCTGGACAGCCTGTTCCAGTGCCTCACCACCCTCTGGGTAAAGAACCTCCTGCTAATCTCTCATCTAAATCTCCCCTCCTTCAGCTTATATCCATTCCCCCGTGTCCTGTTGCAATCTGACCAGCTGAAATGTCTCTCCCCTTCTATCTTGTAGTGCCCCTTTAGATGCTGAAAGGCTGCTAGAAGGGTCCCCTTGAAGCCTTCTCTTTTCCAGGCTGAACAATCCTGTATAGAGGTATCCTGTATACAGGATTTTCATTTACACTGATGATACAAACACATCCTGTCACAGTATGTGGAAGATAAAAAGAACTATCTGTCAAAAGCAAACAAATGAAGAAGTTAAAATGCACTTTTGGTCTGACTGTTAACAGTAATTCTCTCACGCTATAAATCCTATGTGCTTCAGGACTGACAACAGGAACATTATGGTGTTAAATTGCACTGTAGAAGCTGTTGATATCTGAAAATACAGAGGTACCATTTTTTTCAGAGTTGGATGTGATTTCTTGGTTTCTTTTACTTTAATTTATTTTTAAAATCATCTTGAATCTGCCTTGAGTCTTAGGCAAGATTTATGAGTAATTCCAATTCCTTTTGAATTCTCAAAACTTGCAGACCTTGGAGACTTTTCTTCAGAGAGAGATTTAACTGTGTAGAGTTTTTGCAGGTCCTTTTAGAAAGGACATCCCAGAAAATGCTTGCTATTATTTGTCATGGTAAATACAGTGTTGGGTTTTTTTCTACTGCAGGCTTTTGAAAGAGTAATTTTACCTTCATTTATATTTTTGTTTCAAATCTGCTCAGTTTTTTCTCCAAATATTAAAAGGAAAGATCTGGAGGTCACATTCTTTGCAGTCCAGGAGCTGCAGGCTAAATGTGCAGCCAAAGGAAAATAAGGGAGTGAGAAAAGGTGCTCTTGAAACCCATTTGATTTTGGATAATTCAAACAACACTAATGCAGCAGCTCTCTCCCTGGGACTACGCATGGTTAAAAATACAATATTTGATGAAGCCTTGACCTCACCTTCAGCACATCCTTTGGTTTCAGGATGAACCATCCCAGTACGGTGTGCATGCCAGCAAAATTCTTCCCTAGTCCCTTGTGGACTGTTAGTAGCCCTGTAAGTGCTTTCACTTCAGCATTTGGGTGTACAAAGTCAAGAAGAAAGAAAAGTATAGCAGAGGTCAAATACCCCAAGCCACCTTATGTGGGAGAGCTGAACGTGACAGGAATAAATAATAAATAACAGGTCTGTTGTTCCAGTCCTTTCTTGAACTGTTGAGCTCAGGCTCATTTCCAGCCAATAATGCTTTAGTTTTAATAATCTGGTTCAATATTTTGTAGTATTCAGTGTTATTTTAGGTTGTCATTGCATTTTTAATAACTCTGTTACATCTTTTCTAAGTTACTAGTTGAATTACACTGTCTTTTCCATCAGCTTTTACAGGAGACTGGTTGATCATGATGACCTGTTGGTCTCTTCTGACCCAATTCTCTTACCAAAGTAGGAAATGCTTCTAGAATGGTCTTGGATCAGGATGGTAGAACTCCCACCTCATTGCATTTTTCTAACCACTATTTATTCTCTGCATTTCAAGAAATAATGCTTCATAAAATATGTCCCTTGGTTGTATGTAGAAGAACAACAAAAAAAAGATCTTTACTCAAGTCCTCCAGTCTTTATATTTTGACAGCCTGTAAATGCAAAGATTACATTTTATTAAAGGGATGGGAAAAATGTTACACACAATTTCAAATATTTTTTCTAATTTTAGCCATTCAGATTATGTCCTGACTTTCTGCATTTTCCAAAGCAGTATTAGCCTGTATCTGAGTATTCTAACACATAGAAAATGAGCAATGAAAAAAGGTTGACAGTTATAGCATCTAAGGGAATCTTTGATACTGATCTAGCCACAGGAAATTAAACAGTTAAAACAGATGCACTTATAAAACCCCAAAGAATTATGTTACTTGTGGCATTTCACTCAGTGTTGCGGCCCATGACTGTGAAAATTGCAAGCTACCAATCTGATCACCATTTTTTCCGTCAGAAGACAAAGAAAGTTTGGACTTCCAAGATGTGTGGGTATTGCTGAATTATGGATGTGCTGGTTCCTGTTGGTTCCTGGTTTTGAAGGTCAGAGCTTGTGTCAATCTCTGCCAGTGAGCTGAGGGTGCCACTGCCCTTCTCTCCGGGCATGCACAGAGGTTGAAAGCTTCTTTCCTACCCAGGGTGTGACAAAGCAGCAACATTAACTCTTTCTTCATGTGAGTGCTGTCCAGCTTTCAAATTTACACTGTCAGGGGCTGACAGGTGGCAGTCACAGTGCAGGCTGTCTGCTGAGCCTGCCCACACAGCTGGCTGTTCTCCACTGTACAGCAGCTCTGGGCAGGCACAGTGCTCACTTAAGTCCAGATGATTAAAGTGTCTCTGCTGGGAAACAAGGAGAGATCTCCCTCATTATTATTCTCTGTCTAAGTGGTTTTACTCTGGATTTGAGTTTTAAGCTTCACAACTTTTAGGTATGTATACAAGGTGGTTTAAGACAACTTCTGAAGTTTTTAGTGTAGATAGATGATTGTGTTCTCAAAGGTCTACATGGAGTAATTGTTGGGTTTGTATCTCATATTTTAGGTTGCTGTTGTTGCAAAATCAGATCCAGCTAGAGTGGTGGCTGATACGGTGGCATCTAAAGCTCGCATGGGCATTGGAACTAATGAAGACTTCCATCTTCAGAAGCCACTGTTTAAGTTGCACACATACAGTGAAGAGCAGGTAATGGTCTGTAATTGTACTGTATAGTTTGTTATATGCAGATCTATCCCAAGATCAATATATGATAGTAGCATTAAAAATATACCCTAAATAGCAGTATTAACAGTAGATTTAAAAGTATACAAACAAATAAAAATCTATCAACTGATCTGTTTGCTATTTTTCATTTCAAATGAAAAGCTGTTGCTGGGTAAAAAGGAAGTGGTACTGCCACTTAGTCACAAAGCAACACTGTGAGAAAAGCCATAGACGTGTTTGAAACACTTGAATTCCACAGAAACAAACAGGATTAAAAGTCTTGTGCTGAAAGCAAGGCTGTGTCAATGTGGAATGTTGGAGAAGTCAGCATCTCTTCAGTGAGCAGGCTGAGTTAAGAGTTTGTTAGAAGAGATTGTGATCATTAATATTAAAAAGGATGATATCAGGATATGAGCAATGCAATGAAACTTGTTCACTGTAGAGTTTCTCTAGTTTTGAAGGCTTTATTTTAGGAACACAATTTTCTCTCTTAAAAGTTTTTGACTAGATGTATGCACAGATAACCTGTGAGATACACTGGGTGTATGAGGAAACTGTTGTGTTGTTTCTATTTATCACTGCTGTGTTTTGTTTTAACAGATCATTTCTGACCCTAGACTTCGTGTCGAGCTAGCTCTTCGGGAAGCTGGGCTTCATAAAACACTTTATGCGAGAGAGATGTTACCAAAAATACCTCCACTGAAGCTTCCAAGAAGAGATGTGGAATCTACAGCTTTTAAAATGTAGAGCACCTCTACATCGGGGTAAAGATGCATTGGGGGCACTGTCTGGCCTGTAATGTGAAAACTGTAAATAAATGTCCCTTGGGCTACTTAGTCCTCGGTGTCTGTAGTCATTCAAAAGTCCGCCATGCCTTCCACACGCAGTGCCAGGCTGCTTGACACCTGCCGTGGTGAAGGTCCTGTAGAGTTTTGGTGGGTGTAGGCTGCGTGGTATGATTTCCTTGTGTCCTTCTCTGCTGGGAGACAGGACACCTACAGATGTTACAGGCCAGTAGGATAGCTAGCATCTGGGAGTAGGAACTCTGGTTTTTAACTGACAGCATAAATCCAAATTAGCTTTGCAGAACAGTCACTTTAGATATATTATGATACATGAATACATCCCACGATTTTCATTCCAAGTTTCTCAGGAGTTTTACTTCTTTTAATTATAAACCACTCATTATTGTGGGTGTTTCTATTATTCCTTGATTATTATAAGAAGAAACTTAACCTTTGTCTATATTTAGAAACCGATTTGCTGCATTGTATTTACTGCAAACCAGTCATGCAGTTTCATACTGCAGATTAGTCTTTCAGTGTAAATTAGAAATAAGGTTTCTGATCAGAGATCTTTATTTTGGAGCTGAATCTGCTGAATATGATTCTATCAAATGAAAGGGAAATTGATGTCATTTCATTTTGTAACTGATTGTGTTTTCAAGCCTGACATAAAATGAGTGTAAACTGTATGGAAACAAGTTAAAATGAGCAGTTTAACCAAACTTTCTGAGGACATTGAGCATCAGGAACATCTGAACATCCATAGTTGTGTACCTAGTTAATTACAGGAACTTCATTAATGTAATATTTTAATGCCCTGTTAAGGGATCTTGCACATACAATGCCTTGTGAAAGAGTCTGTAACTCCTCCCTGTGGACACGGGGAACTGAGGATCAGGGTGATGAGTCTGCTCTGTGTTCTCCCAGCAGACACAGGAGAGTAGTGGCACACCTCCTCATCTGGCACAGGCCATGACACGCTTCTCCTGAGATGTTGAGCAATTCTGCACCGAAGGGTTTGCAGTCAGAGGCAAGCCAGGTTGAGTGTTCATACCTCGGAGTAGTGGTGACATTGGCAGAATCGTGCAGCACAAAGCCTCTCCTCAGCAGCGTCTCGGAGTGCCTGGGGAGGGAGGTCTGTCTGTCCTGGGTGTTCAGGGGTGCAGTCAGGAGCAGGCAGAGGCTCTGAAGAGTGCCAGGGAGGAGCTGCTGCAGCAGGCTCCCAGAGCAAGCACAGTTTAAGACCAGGAGCAATGAAATCTCAATATTGAAGCTGCATTATTTTGATGGGGGAGAGAAATGCTGCAGAAGCTGCACCAAAGCCGTGGGAGCTGTGTCTGCTGGATTTAGCTTTTGGTTGTTTGTGCTACAATTACCATTGTGTATATTTCTGCATTTTTCCTTTGGTATCTCATTTGGGATAGCTCATTATTTTTAAAACACACTGGGCCACCTTCACCACTTGTTGGGTGTTAGTGCAGGGGGGACCAGCCTTGCTTTCTTTCTCTTTGGAGACAGATTGGCTGCTAGACTGCTTCCCAGAAATGGAGCAACCCAGGCTTAAGGCAACTGATTTGTTTTTTCTTGCTGTTAAAAGCAGATCTATAAAATAATTTCGGTGGCACAAAATCTTTTCAGATTATAGATGTCATCTTTATAAATACCAAGACATTTATGAATAAAAAAAATTCTGGGCACATAACTTGACATAAACTAAGCTTATATGCACATTTATGAGTATTTACACAAAAAGACAAGTGACTGTGGTGCCAGTCCTGAACCCCCTGAGAACAATGAGGGCTCTGCAGTAATGTTCAGCGCTTTGAGAGGAGCTCACCAAGGAGCCACATTCTGAGCTCTGTAAAATACTGACTCATCTCAAACCCTTAAAGAGTGTCAGACTTAAAATGTGCAGCAGAAAAAAACGTTTAATGACATAAATCATTAAGCTAAATGGACAATAAGAAAGCCAAGAGTCTTTTCACTGGCCAGTGTTCTAGGAGACAGAGTTGACCCCCCTGCACAGTTAATGATCAGGACTGTTTCTGTAAGCCAGGGCAGAGCAAACCTCACCCAGAAAATCAGGCAAAATGTTAAAGTATCAAATTTCTTTTCCTGGAGTAGTTTTAAATTATTCTCACAAGGGGCTTCAGGTTGGTTGCTGTTAGTAGAGAAGTTTCTTGAGTGGACTCTGAACGTAGCAGAGCTGAGTTTGGGTGGTAGGTTAGATCCCATGGCCTGTCAGTGCATGGAGGAGGGTGCGGTTCCTGCCAGGCGCTGCCGGATGAAGGCTGCGATTAGGCGCTGGGGCCGCTGCTGGTACTCGCACAGCACCTCGTGGGGTGCCCGGATCTGGTCCCCTTCCAGGCGGTCCAGAAGGGTCACGCAGACGACGGCAGCTGCGGGAGGGCCGAAGCACCATGTTATGTCATTCTTGAGCAGGTACCTGCTGCCTCAAAGCACTGCCCTGTGGGGAAGGAGAGGAGACCCTGCTCCTGCAAACCTCCCTAGGGTCACTGAGGATGTGTCAAAGGGGCTGAAGGGGCAGGACCCTGGCGGGGGGGAAACAGTGGCTGTGACACTACACTGCTGGTGCCCTCTGCTCACCCCATCACTTTGAGAATCATAGAATCACTGAATTGTTTTGGTTGGAAGAGACCTTTAAGATCATCAGGTCCAACCATTAATCCAGCACTGCCAGGACTTGGCCTAAGACTGGGAGAAGGATGAGGGGAATTCAGTTTTGTCTTGTCCAACAGACCCTCAAGCCTTGTAAAACAAACTTGTTTTTTACTGAGCCACAAAATATGTTTTCTTGTGCTTTTTCAACATAAAATTCAATGTAAAATTATTAGGAATGTGATTTTGGCCTTAAGGTTGGCTGAATCTCACACCAAACCGAACCCTTGGGTCAAGCTGAGCCAGGGAGGACATGGAAGACTCACCTCTGAGGCCACACAGCCCGCACAGGGCAGCAAACGCCGTGGATTCCATGTCTATGTTCCTCACACCAGCATCGTAAGCTCTCTTTAAGTACTGTAACTTCTTTTCACTGGAAAAAGAGCACAATGCTCCGTCTAATCGCCCCTGACCTTGAAAGGAAGCAGAGAAGTGTCACTGCTGGCCCTACCTCTGTCTGCAGTCACAGTAAGCAGGAGTAGCTTCGCATGAACAGTCCAGCAGTGCCCACGTTGTCTCTGAAGCCAAGCAAGTTTTGCTTTGATTCATTACTTATCTCATCAACCTTGGTGTCTAATGGCAGTGGTCTGTGCCCCTGTCTAGAGAGGAATATTATGCAGGTTTTAGCAATTGTGCAAAGGACAAGTAAGGCCATGTACACTGTACTCTTCAGGGGAGGTCATCACAGCTTCTCTGAGGTCCATGGTGTATGTACATCAGCTGCCAAAGTCTGCCAGGTTAAATCCAAAAAATGCCAAAATTACTGTGAAGAGGCAGAGCAAACCATGTGGAATGGGAAAACTGGGGAGAGGAAAACTTCCTTAATTCAGGTTTCTTTTTTCTTGAGGGGCTGTTGTGGGTGGCAGGCAGCTGGTGTTCCCTGCTCAGGTGGCACCAGTGCTGTCTGGGCAGCCACGTGCCAGGGCACTGGTGCTCCCTCCTGGTCATGCCACAGCCACAGGGCATGGCTGCAGGCAGGATCTGATGCCATGCTTGGTGTGTCCAGGCGTGGACACCTGTCCTGACCCTCTCCTCTCACTCCACTGGTGGCTTTGGCTGTCCTGCAGCTGCACCTGGGCCCTCTGAGCGGACCTGTACCCACAGCTGCTTCTCTCACACAGTATGTAAAGTGTGTACAAGCAAGACGTATACCTGCGGCTGTGCTAATCTGGGCAGAGTGCTTCCTTTTATTGCTGTTCCTACTGTTAATCCTCTCAAATGGCTTTTTGTTTAAATAAAACATGGCCTCGAGCAACACAGATGCCTGCATTTGCCAGCAGGTCCAAAGGTTTATAAATAGCCCTCAGGTTATTAATTCTTCATTTATTACATTTTATATACTGAGCAACCAGCATTTAATTTTGCAAAGGAAACAGTTCCAGAGTAGCCAAAATTCATTTATGTAAATGTCATGAGCTTCCTGACATTCTTCTAGTGTTTGGTAGTTCTGAAGTTACAGTCCTGTTACAGGAAACAGCGTGGTGTTACCCATCTGCTACAGGTTTGTGGACAAGGAGCTGTTTTCTTTCCCTCCAGCTGTCTGAGGGTCCGTGGCCACTGGACCAGAGGCAGCAGAGGTCCCCTGGGCACTGCATTGTCCTAGAGAGCAACCACTGCTGAGTGGATCTTCAGTCTTGATCCACCATCAGCTACAGCAGCACTGGCCTGGCAAGTGAGATTACAAAGTTTAACTGTCAGATGCACAAGAGACCAAGTAGCAGAGGAGGTCTCACCCTCGCAAAACAAAGTATTGCGTGTCCTGAAGGTGTACCCTGCTCTGAGCCCTGAACCACCCCTGACATACTGGGGAGTCTGCTCCTGCAGCCCTTCTTAGGCTTTGGTAGCATGGATACTTTTGCCTACATAAGAACATAAAGACTTGTCGTTATGTTTGGGGCGAGGAAGGGCAGTCAAAGATGGTTTTACCTTCATAGAAGTCATAGGTGCACATGGTGTGGCCGATGAGCGTGGGAAAGTCAGGAGTCTCCTTGCTGCAGGTGAGTAGTTCCTCTGCAAGGTCCTTGTCCAGCTCGGTGCTCCGCACCACCACATCATCCAGCACCACCTGCTCAAACCGCGGCTTGAAGGAGGAGTCCACCGCTGTGTCCGTGATCACAACAGACCCAGCCTTGATCCCTGTGAAGACAAAGGCTGAGGATAAGCCAGAGCTCATAACACTTGTAACCTGCCACAAAACTTCATCGTGACAGGCAAATATAGATACGTGTGTAACGGAGGGGTTTTGGTTTAGTGAGTGAAACAGATGTGAGAGAATAATTGAAATTCATGCAGTAGCACAAGAGTATTAGTGAAAGGTACAGAATTTCACAATGGGTGGCTGTGGGATCGTGCTGAGTAACAGTGGTTTAATTGCTTCTGGCTTGCAGAGGCTGTGCCCCACCACCAGCTTGTACCTGCATAGGCAGCAGAATTGCCCCAGCCGCGGTCCCACCAGCGCAGAGGGCACTGGGACAGCCAGGGGAGGGTCGCAAAGCCTGAGAGTGACTTCCAGCTAAGGGTTTGCAAAAGTGATACCCAGTTGCTGTGAATTGAAAGCCTTTGTTTGTTATGAAATTTGCTAGAAGTGTGCTGGGTGTGAAACCGAACAAAATATCATGTTGTTTGGTGTCTGGGGACCTAAGAATGCTAAAGCTCCTAATTGCATGACCTATTGCTGAGAAGTTTTTTATTGATGTTTTTTTTCCTCTGAAGAAAGACCATGGATAGCTTACCCAAGCCTCCAGAAGTACCAATGCGTATAATAGTAACGTCTCGGCATTTTGCATGGTGCAGCAGTTTGATTAGTTCATGCAGCATGATGGAGATGGAAGGGATGCCCATCCCATGCTGTTGGAGGAAAGAAAAGAGAAACATCAGTCTCCATGGTGCTGTGGGTGGTGACAGGAATATGAGGCAAGCAGCAATATTTTTTGAGGGTGGAGAGACATCTTAGGGTCTTTATAGCCTGTGCAGGTATGGTATCTAACCCTCTTCTCCACCCCTTGATGCTTTTAAGGCTCTGTTGTGTTCAGAAACCTTAAGGGAGCAATGTGAAGAAGCACAGTTAGTGTAACCTATGCAGTCCGTTCTAGTACTGCTCTGTCTCTTTCTGTTTGTCTGAGAGTCTGATTGTCCATTACCCTTGTATCATGTTTTAAATACAAAAACTTTCTGCAGGCTGTTGTTCTGGAACATCAGCCTGACTTATTTGCCAGTGCCTGAAAAATTTATTCTCATTGTAAATATTCAAAGCAGGAAACTGTTTCTGCCTCCACTGTGTTTGAGTTCATCTGTGTTCCTAGCAACTTGCAGAAATGTTATGTTGGCAGCTGCTCTGCATGAAGCATTTGGGGGGAGCTTGATGTGAGCTCTGCCCTGTGTCCCCTCACAGGGGTCCATGACTACTGCATTGGCACAAAACTGGTGCGTGGCCAGGGGCTCAGCACAGGCTTCTCTTCTTGCTGTATCATAGCTGCTGCCAGACTGGGGAACAGCAGAACTTGTGGGTTTTCTCCCCTTGGATCCTGTCAGATTGATTCCCTCGAGATTTTTTCCATCAGTCAGGCTTGGTTTGGTGTTGTCAGAGGGACCCAACATGAGCTGTGGTGTGAGCGATGCTGTCTCCTGGGAATCAGGTTTATGTTTAATCATGTGCATGAAGAACTGATGGCACCTACACCAGGAAGTGGGGTGTGAGCGCTCACCAGCACAGGCTGTATTTGCTTGGTCCTTTGTGCGGTGCCAAAAATGCTGCTCTTAAAGAATAATTAGTAATACAGCAAGATTTTTACTTTAGGACTTATGTCAATGTAATACCTCCAGCAATATTTCATAGTTCATGCATGGTGGGAGGTGGTCTTAGCCTCTCAAATTGCCAGGCTGCTGAGCTGAGCAAAATACACGCACATTCGTTTTTAATACAACACTTTTTAAACTGAACAGGTAGGGTGCTGAGTGACAGCATTCAGACAGAAGCAGCTTTGCCATGGCTGTGAAAGGTGGTGCTGCTGGTAAGGGCTGAAAACTGAAAAGAGGGGGGGAAAAAAAAATATGCCAGTGGGTGTTGAGGGAGGGAGAGGTTGTGCCAGGTCATGCCTGGTCTTGCTGGCCACCCTCGCTGTGCTGGGGCAGGCAGGACCCTCTGCCGGCCTGCTATGGGACCACGGTGGCACCGCGATGGGAAACGCGTGCAGTACTGTGTGGTACTTACGCTGATGGAGAGCACTGGCCCTGCGCGGTACATGGCATAGCGGTCCGTCCCCGCGCAGATGTCTGCCACGTCCTCCTCAGCACCCACCAGCCCCAGCTCCTTGCGCATGAATTGGGCAAATTCTCTCATCCTGTTTGGGCTGCCACCAACGCAGACAAACTGGGTGTAAAACATCAACTTGTTGGTGCTTTATAGCTAAAATAGGGAGCAAGAGTCAGTCTTCGTGTGGCAGGGTGCAGCTTCCTCGAAGGCATCAGTGGACATCAGAACAGCTGAGAGTCTCAAAAGGGGAGTTAAGACCAAAACTGAGCTGTTACTCCCTTAGGGTTATGACTATGCTAGGTCCAGGCAGCTATTCAGCTGCATGTGCCTGGCTACCAAACTCAGGCCAAGAAAATCTGAAATAATTCAGCAAATCTAAGCGGTTAATACTCCTCCTGCCAGCAAAGCAAACCCAGATGTTAGAGCAGTTCATTGTATAATGTATTCTATCGGCAGTGCTGATTGTAATTAGTGAGCACTGCTGATGACACAGAGGCCATACAGTCAGGGAGGAAAAAGGACGCATTTTACATATTAAAGGAGAAAGTGCTCCCTTAAGGTAGAAGAGCGACCAGCACACAGCTGCAAGGGCAGAGCTGCCGATCCTCCTACCAGGGGCACAGGGGAGCGGAGCCCGAACGGGGTAGGGCTGTGCCAGGCTGCTCGAGCCCCGTGCCGCTGGGGAAATGCTCCCATTTGAAATGGAAGAGGATGCAGTCGTGACAGGCTGGTTTTGACAGCAGCTCTCAGCCAAAAATACAACATCCTTTCTCCCTTGTCTCCAGTAGATGATGATCAGATGCTTTGGACAAATGCTTCCTCGGTCTGTCCTCCAGCATGGGGCCAATCTAAAATCAGGTTTTACACAGCTGCAGGGTTTTAAAAGGAAACCCCGTTCCTGGTGGGAGCATTCACAGCAGCGGACAAGAGCAGTGGGATGAGGAGCGGGGGAACCCTGCTGGGCTGGGAGCTGCTGTCCCCCTTTGGCACCTGCTGTTTACCTTAATGTCCCCAAACATCTCTGGCAGGTTGTGCGTCTTCGTTCCCAAGGCCAAGTGGTAGAGAACGTCCTCCTCCATCGAGTCCAAGTGTGGGTTTTTAACGTGGACAAGCCCACGGCTGCAGGGAGATGGGGTGAAGGTGGGTTGGGGCAGCAGGCAGTGCCTAAAGAGGCAGGGCAGGATGGGGCGTGGGGTGGCCTGGGAACTCTGCAAGGGACATCCTGGTGTCAGGGAGGGATGGGACAGGGACAAGCCAGTGCTGCAGGGTGTCTGGGGTGGCTGCCTTTCTGTCAGAGCCCTGCTGTCAGATGAGCTTTCGTCCTGATATCCATCACTATTGGTAATCTCTTTGACATTTCTGCTATGATGCCTGTGTGTTTGGCAAAAACCCCTTCCAAGTATTTATCATCGATTTTGTCAGTGGTAACCTTAGCTCTTTCTTTCATAGAATTCTGCCAGAAATGCCTAGTGGGCAATGCACTGTGTGATTTCATATGTGACAGCTCTTAGCAAATCAGGATTTTGTATTTGTATTGTCCCAAATAACTGCCTGGCAGAACCAAATTCGGGTTCTGCAGGCAGCAGGAGGGCACTTTGCTGTCCCTTTCCACCTGCTTTAATAGATGGAAAGCAGCACAGTAACAATACAGGTCAATTTTATAAATAAAGATTAAACAAAGCCCAGATAATGTTTTTTCTTGCCTTATTAAAACAAATTCCTCCTCTCCCCCTTACTCACCCTGAGTAACCTGTTGTTTCGGTCATAGCCTCTACCAGAGTCAGCTGGAAGTGACCCTCTGCAGAAAAGGTAAGGAAAACACCCTGATATTGCTTCAGCTGTTGGGTGTTTGAGCTCCGAAGAGGTTTAAGGGGTTCTGCAGGGGGTTAAATACCCTCCAACTTTGTGTGGCTCCTAAGATCAACAGTGGCTGGTTCCCACCTCCCACTCCCCTTGGCCCCATCAGGTGCCAGTGGTTCCTCCTCACATGGTGGTTGGTCCCAGATTGGCTGTTTTTGCAGGTGTGTCACCATTAACCTTGGTTGACCTTCCATGGGTGGTGATGACCCATGGTGACCAACAGTGACCTGGTGGCTCTCCGGATGGTGGGATGGGCTCCAGGGCATGTGGCTAGCACACGTGCACGCCCTGGTGACATTATGCCTGCCTCCAGCTTGGTGCCAAGGGCTTGTCTGTGCTCACCACGGTGGTGTTCCTCCCCTGGTCCCCCAGGGTCAACACAACACGGTGCTCCTGCCCCAGCCACTGGTGACAGGCTGTGCCTTCCTCTGGTCCTGTTGAGTGCAGATGTGAACCCATCCACATTTGTCTGAGGGGCATGAAGGATCTGTTGATGCATGAGGCCCTTCCCTGGGTCCCTATGTGGGTGCGAAGCAGCTGCCTGGCACCTGGCACTTGCTGATGTCTGTCTGCATAGCATCAGCCTGACATGGTGCTTGGAGGGAACATGGTGCCAGGGGTGGGGACTGAGCTCAGTGAGGGACGGGCTCCAGGGTTGGGTCTTGGCATGCTTGGCTCCCCAGCCCTGACCAGGCTGTCTGAGCATGGGGTCTCCAGGAGCCAATGTCATGGGTCCTCCTGGGTGGCTCGGAAAGCTCTCTGAGAAAGAAAACACAAGGTAAGCATTGCAAGATGGACACTAATCTCTTTCTTCACCCTCATGTCTTTCCATACAACAAAGTTACTTGCAGTAAATTTGTTCCTCCCAGTGGCTAAGCACCCCAGAAGGTAGCACTACTGATAACCACAACAGTGCCCTGAGTACAGCAATGGATAGAAGCTACTGCTCTTCAGAAACAGGTCCTGAAGCAACTAGTCCTGTCTGGGAAAAGGTGACGTTAATCTCAGTAGTGCCCAGACAACAATGTTTGTTCTCACTGTCCTCATCCAACCCCACCTCAGCCCCGAAGCCCTTCAGGAGTGTTTGTGGCTGTGGTGTCAGCACAGGCTTGCCCGGGCCCATGGAGGACAGCTGGCTCGCTAGGGCTGAGGGATGGGGATGTGCTGGTTTCCTGGAATCTTGCTTCGGCATGGCCCTTCTCTTGGCTCCCTCAGCTCAGGAGCTGCCTTTAGTGCTGCTGTGCCCCCAGGGTCACTTCTCAGACTCCTCCTAGGGACACAAGGGCTTTGCAAGTGCCTGATGTCAGCTGTGGGTGTCACTTCAGCACTTAATGAACATCCTGGACCCGGGTAATGGCCATGCTCTGTGGGGCACACGCCACCGCCTGCTGTCCCAAGGAGCATGTGGTGGGATGTGGGACATGCCTTGGGGTGCTGGGCAGGGCCTGGGGAGCAGGTAGCAGTGCCAGGGCAGCCACCACAGCCAACGGCAGCATGGAGGCAGCACTACACCAGCCAGGCTAGGTTCTCCTTGCTCATAGTGTGGGCTGCAGAACACTGAGCAAGATTATGGATCCTGAGTCTCTCCCTTGGTGCTTCCCAGATCTATCTTGCTGGTAATGAGCTGCAGTTTGAGACAGATGTGCACAAGCATCCTGTGCTTTGTGAGCAGGAGGAGACTGGAGATACTGGTCCTGCTGCCTGTCCTGTCATGACTCAGGATGTTGCTCTGGAAGATATTTTAGGCAGCGCCTGGAGGGGCAGAATCTGGTATTTGCTGTTGGGCTCTGGGAATGGTGGATGAAAGCTCTGGTTAATTAGGTAAGTACTAGGTAATTAATTACCATGGTGAACTGACCCAATAAATGCATCTGATTCCAGTGCAGGTTTTGTCAGCTGATGCTTTTTATCTGCTTCTGTCTTGGATCATTCTCTGTGATTTATGTGATCACCATCGCAGGTCCCATGGCTGGTGTGGCAAATGCTTGTCCTAGCAGTGAACTGCAGAGAAGCACAAAGGATCTACAGCAGCCTCTGGGCAACCTTAATTGCCTGCAGAGGTTTGAACTATTTTCTTTTTAATTTTTTTTAGCTTTAAAAACTTTTGTAACCAGGGCTGTGTGAAATGGCAACTCCTGACTGGCTATGGGCTTTGCAGACTGGACTGTTCAGAGCTGGAGTGGGGACAGGTGTCCTCTTGCTGCTGGTGGGCTCCTGCTCCCACCCTTCTGTGCCAGGCTGGGGATGGCCAAGAGGCCTGAGTTGCCTTCCCCCGAAGAGCTGATGGCCCTGCTTCAGTAACTGGTCCCCTTCTGTCCTGCCTCCAGCCAGTCACTGCTATTCTTGCACCTCCAGGGTCCTGGGCTGAGCACTAGTCTTGTGACATTGGGCAACCAGGAGTCCAGAGTTAGCCTGGGATCAGCACAGCATCCCAACATCAGCTGGGTGCTCAGCTATGACAGGCACATTTCCTGCGTCTCAGACTGTGAGGGTCCCACAAAGCTGGGGTATGAGGCTGCAGGGCTCAGCACCCCACACTTGGGCTCAACACCCCACAATTGGGCTCAACACCCCACACTTGGGCTCAACACCCTGCTCCTGCCCACCTCCTCTCCTGCTGCCCCATCCCCCTTCTTCTGGACTGGTCCTGAGTGGCTTCAGCTTCTTTCAAAGTGATTCTCAAGGCACCCTCCTTCCAGATGCCTTTTCCCCTTGTGCATGGTGTTTTTTTCTTTGCCTTTTATCTGGTTGATAAACACTGAACAGGAATGAAAGAAAATCAGAGCACGATTTCCATCCATTCAGAGCTGCAGCCCTGGTTAAAAGCATATTGTGTGTGGCCTGCTCACAGCACCACATCCGGGCAGAAACAAGGTCCTGGTCCACTAACGGGGCAGGGAAGGTAATTAGTGTATCAGAGGCAGCCTTTTGCTGGGCAAATACAGCGTGTAAAAGCAAACAGCCATTGCAAACTTGTGGTCCAAAGAAGTGTAAATTGGGTATCTTGCCCAAGACAGGGTCAGGATGAACCTAAGGAGGGATGGGAGCAGATATTTCAGAATTGCTGGAGTTGTACCAAAGTCAGGCTGGAACGACTTCTCTGTTCTGATGAAGTTCTCCCCTCCTTAGATGCTGTTAACATGTGCCTGCCAAAGATGACT
Source organism: Galbula dea (assembly GCA_013399015.1). NCBI lineage: Eukaryota > Metazoa > Chordata > Aves > Piciformes > Galbulidae > Galbula > Galbula dea. The sequence continues at coordinate 419,174 of VWZX01004997.1, forward strand.
TATTACTGATGCTCCACAGCACTCCTGAAGAGTAAGGCTCTGGAATCTCTTTCCCCTTTTGGAGTGCACCAGATTGCACCATGAGTTACACAGAAATGTTTCCTTGGGGCTGCACACATATTCCTCCTGCAGCCATGTATCGTCTGAGTCGCTCAGTGCAATTGCTGGTTTTCAGCATAAAGCTCAACGTTTCAGGCACAGTAACGTGGTGATTGTCATGCAGATCTTGACAGTTCTGTCCAATTAGCATTACTTGTCTTAGAGAACACCACTCCCGTGTGCAGAGGATCCTGTCCTGGTCTCTTAAACACAGTGCTTCTGTGTCTCCCTCTTTTCCACCTTTGATGTTGGAGTATTTTTGGACACTCTTGGCAAAGCCTGCACCTGTGCTATTGTAAACTGTCTCATGATGAAACCATTTCCTGGAGCATATGGACGACTTCTTCTTAAGTTAAATATTTACTTATGAACTAAAAATAATATTCCAGCACACCCAGCTACCATTCGTGATGTCCTTGCCTGGTGGTCAGGGAAATCCCATCCTCAAGCCACCACAGCCCTGGGCCACCAGAGTGCTCCCTGCATCCCATCTGTGGCTAAGGGGCAGGGTTTTGGAGTCAACAGAGGCAGAAATCTCCTGAAGCTACAGCTCTGCCTGGGAAGGTATGCTGAGAAATTGTGAGTAAGCAATGTTCCTGGTGGTGTTTGTCCCTGCTGCGTTCAAGGTAAAAGGAACAATCATGTCCTTTTTAAGTAAACATGATTGCACCAAGGGAAATGGTTGACTTTTCCTTTTGGCTTCCCAGAACTGATATTGAAGGGAAGGGACAGCAGCTGCTGTAGCCACACTGGTCAGCTTTGCAAAAGTCCCTCACGTTTGGTTCCCTCCTTTGTGACTATATTTTCTTGTGGATGTTCTCCTTTAAATGGCTTTGAATATATCCCAAATTGAAGCATGGCTGTTGTCTCACTGACTGTAGGGCAGCTCATGTGGGTAGGCATGGTTTGTCCTCCTGCTTGCCATTGCAGAGGCTATGAGAATGGGATGGAATGGAATAGAAAAGAAAATGTTTTCAGTTAAAGGGGCATACATTGATCACCTAGTCCAACTGCATCCTTCATCTTCTACAAGGCAGGGTGGGGTGGTGAGGATGGTGAGAAGCAGAGATCATTGCCTCAAGTGAGTGTTTGTTTGTGACTGATTCAGAGCTAAATTCAGACTTTCCAAGTGCCAGGCACTAGAGCTGTTAGCATATGTGCTAACGGATGACAAATAAAGCCTGATGGAAGTGTATGGCAGAATAACATATGGTGATGTAGACAGGCTCTCAGCTAGAGAAGTGCTGGGGAGAGCCAGCACTCCTTCACCCATCCAACACCTCTAGTCATGTTAAATGCTATTTTAAAATCGACAGCCACATGTCAGCCTTTGCATGTTAGAAAGACATTCCACCCGCTGTGTCCTGCCCGAGCTGTTGTAACGTCTGCTCCCAACAAGCCTGAGCAGTTTCTTCTCGAGTCAGTCTATTCCTGACGTCTCCTGCAGTACCTCTGTTGTGACGCTGTGATCCCTGAAGCTGCTGATAAATGAGATATTCCCAGGGTTTGAAGAGCAGCCCTGGTCTCTGGGCAAAGGCCGGCAGCCCTGTGTGCTGTGGGGCTCAGGGCTGGGCAGGAGGGGACAGTCTGTGCTGTTGTCAGGAGCAGGCTCTGCCACCAGCCTCACGGCAGTGGGTGTGAGCCCAGGCTCACTCCAGAGCATCAGTGTCAGCTTTTAAATTAGCAGTTCTGGTTCGGTAGCAGAGAGCTTATGAAAATTCACTATCTAGGAGGTGTCTGGTGTATTCCTCTAGCGATGATTTCTGGCAGTCAGCATAAAGGAGCAGGAAAAGCACTGGGGAGAGTTTGTACCTGACAGAAACAAGGCTGTGTGCCAGCAGCATGGAGACCTCCCTCTCCCCTGGCCTTTCCCTCTGCTGCATATCCAGAATAGCAAACAAGGTGGGCAAAATGTAGATTTTTATTGACTCTTTGCTCTGGTTTTTAGTTTTGCTTTGGTTTAGTATTGGCATAAACCTGATCCTGGCTTCAGAAGAAGTCAGTAAAACGTTCTTCTGAAGAAACATCCCACAAATCCTCAGAGCATATGAGTAACTACAACTTGCCAGGACATGTTTTCTCCTGAGGTGAAAAGCTGTCATAAACCTATTTATTTCAGGCAGAAATCAGCTGCCTGGTGTGTGTAGCTATTCGAGGAACTGCTGATCTGCAGTGCCAGAGGGTCTAAACACTGCTGCTTCACTGCAGGAATGTTTCTGCAATGGAGTTGGAGTTGTGGACAAGGCTCAGTCACTTTTCCCTCAGAACCCATGTGGTAGCCTGGGATGCAGCTTCCAGGCTTCCTCCTGATGACGGGCACGGAGTCCACCTGCTCCACAGACACCTTTCTGCCCAGATCCTGCCCAGGCAGACCAGAGAGGCTGTGCCCATGCCTTGGGCATCCTGCCCCACTGGTGTGGGTGTGAGGGCAGCAGCCACACACACTCAGGGAATGCCTTGACTTCTGCAGGAAAACTGACTCTGTTTGGGTTTAAACCCACTGGTTTCTGTCTGGAGTCAGCTCTAGCTTTGTTGGAGAACACAAGATGTTGCCCCAGCCCTCCCTGGCTCTGGTGGCCTCAGTACGAGTAGCCACCCGGCATTTCCAATCGGCACTCAGCATTGTCTGCCCACAGCATCTTCGCTGTCGTGAGGGTGTGTTGTATTTCTGCTGTTTCGCAGCTGCCCACTGCTGCCCTTCCTGCACAGCTTCCCTCCCTAGCCATCACAGAAGATCAGCTTCGACAGCAAATTTCTTCCTTATAAGTAGTCAGTCTCTCTCTTCTAGTTTGAAACCATCACCACTTGTGCTGTCCCAACATGTACTGCTAGAAACTCTCTCCCCATCTTTCTTACAGGCCCTTTAAGTACTGAAAGGCTGGAATAAGGTCTCCTGGGGCCTTCTCTTCCCCAGATTGAAGAACCCAAACTCTCTCAGCCTGTTCTCCTACGAGAGGCATCCAGCCCCCTGATCATTTCTGTAGCCACATCCTAGCCTGTGAACAGTTACTGTTTCAAAAAGGCAATTTTCTGAAGTGTTTGGTAAACACGGTGGTGGTGTTGTGATGCCGAACGGTTGTCACTGCTGTTAGTCTCTATCCCATCCCGGTGGGTGCAGGGTGCCCAGATATGGTCATGCCGTTGTCCCACCCTTCCTGTGCAAATGTGGCTCCTGCCTCAGCTGACCCTGGAGCTGCTCTGGTGGCAGTTCAAGCTGAATGTCCGTGGGGTGGGGAGCAGTGTGGTGTGAGGGAGTTGGAGCCACGGCAGATGAAGAACTCCATGTATGGCCACGCTGGAGCAGCCCCTGCGCTGGCCACGTGTTCCCTGCTCCCTGCCACAGGCTTGGCATGGGCATGGGCATGGCATGGCTGAGGGAAAGCCACCTTGGACCTGAGTGCTTTGCTACCGGCAGTCACAGATGGGTTCCATGGTGTGCAAGGGCAGGGACACGACGGCAAGTACAAAGTGAAGGTGGCAGCAGTTCCTTCTGCAGAGCAGAGCAGTCCCAGATTCCTTCCTTCAGCCCTCACCAGTGGAAAGCCAGCTGTGGGTCAGGCGTGAGACCTCTGCTCCTTCCAGAAGCACAGGAACTTGTAGATGATAATCACGATGGGTTGTGCTCAGCTGCAGGGGCTGGAGAAACAGCCCCAGGACATCGTTTTGTTAATTGGTAAAGGCTCCATCCCTGCTTAGAAACCGGCTTGTAAGACGTGACTCCGGCTGGGCTGTGTCTGCCCGGTGCCAGGGCAAGGACCCCTGCGGGCACACAGGGCTGGCCTGGGCAGCACGGCTGAGCTAGAGCTGGGCACGGGCACGGGGGTGGCAGCTGTCCATGCGCCCAGCAGACGCTATGGACACAGGCAATGTGGCAGCAGTAAACCAAGGACTGCAGAAGGGCTGAGGCTTGTGAAAGGAGGATGGATGCTTCTGGGTGAAATACTGGTGGTAAAAAGAGAGAGAGTTTAATTTTCAGTGAGAAAACTGTCCTGCAGTACACACAGAACATAAAATAGAGGGTTTTTTTAATTAACAGGTTATGATAAACTAATACCTGACTTCTGTATGAATTTCTAGTAAACAGGAATAACCTGCAAGATCCTAAATAAGGGAGATATTTAACCCAGTCTTGAAAAAAGAAAGGATCTACATTGATCTGTTCTACCAAACAACAAGCAATAGGACAAGAGGAATCAGCTTCAAGCTGTGTCAGGGGAGGTTTAGGTTGGACATGAACAATTTCTTCCCCAAAAGGGTTGTCAAGGTCTGGCCCAGGCTGCCCAGGGCAGTGGTGGAGTCACCATCCTGGAGGTGTTTAAGAGCCATGGAGATGTGTTGCTGGTTAATGTGTGTTACATGTGACTCCCTCCAACCACCCCATGAAAGCTCACCTCTGGTCCAGCCTATCACACTGTCCTATGCAAGAAGAAACTAATGCAAGGTTTTGTCAGTAAGCTGTCTGCTCCCTTCTGCCTCCTTGTATTGTGGTTAGCTGCTCCAGCCCTTCACGCATCGTAGGAATGTCATTGCCAGCAAGTTCTTGGCTTGCTCCATTCCCTCTGCAGCCAGCAGCAGCCTTTTCCCGGGGACTGCCTCCTCCTGGGGAGCCACCAGCACGCCCTGCCAGCTCCACTCCCTTGGTTAGCTGCTGAGAACATCCATAGAGGCTTATGCAAAATGGAGATGGATGAACCACTGCCCAGTTTGCTCAAGGAGAGTGGGGAAGCAGCTCTCCCTCACCCCAGAGACCGGCTGTGGGGACTATACATGGTCTCGGTGATGCTCCCCAACTCCCAGCACCAGCAAACTCGTTCCTTTCTGTTTGCTCCCTTCATGCCCAGTGCTTTCCTGCTCTCCAGGCTCTGAATCCAGATGGTGCATGGTAATTTTTTTTCCTTTTCTTTTATTGTCTTTTTCTTTTTCTTCACATGGATATTTTTCACCTTTCCTCCTTCTCTCTCTGGGCTTGTGGGTGCATGTTACAGACACTGGTGCCTGCGGGTACAAGCAGGAGGAAGGAGGAGTCGAAGGAGATTTTGACAACAATAGGGCAAATGAGGCAGGGCCTGAGCAGAGTTCATATAGCTGCTGAGCTTGTCGAGTCCAATCATAGCTCAAAAACAGGATGAGAAATATTTTTCCCTTCAGGCATCTTATGGAGGTTTGTCTGACCATGCCCCAGCCCTACGCCCTCCGAATCTGCCTGTGCTGATGGGGGAACCTGTGGCTGGCACAGAGCTGGAGCATAGGGATCAGCTGGTCACCAGCCCTGGGCTGCATGGCTGAGCTTTGGGGAGCTGCTGAATCACTTTGGGTGCTAAATTTGTTAGGATCTGAATTTTCTCTTTGTGCAGCTGCTCAGGCACTTTCCTACACCCCATGGAGGACAGGGGTTCCTGGTAATGACAATCCTATGCTGCTCCATTATTTTGAAATGAAGTGTCTGGACCTTAATTATCCAACTTTACAGAGACAGAACCATGTAAAGGGAATCAATACTGCTTTCAGAGGAGACATGCCGGTCCTGCTGGTGCTTCCTTTGTGGTTCAGTGCCTGGTGGACACATGTGCAGAAGCATTGCAAATCCACCTCTGCCTTTCCTCCCTCCTCCCTGCACTCCACTCAATCAAGCAGGCTTAAAATGTGTATTCTTTTCCCTTTTTTTAGACAGTTCCTTTCCTTTTAGCCGTAATTATCATTATTTCTCTGTTTTTACACATCTCCTTTCTCATCCCAGCTTATGTGTCCTCATGGCCCTTCCCAATCTCCTCCAGGGAGGCTGGAGAAAGAGGGTTTGTGCTGCACCCCTCCCTAGCCTGCCATCCCATTCCATGGGCATGGGAGCCTGACCCCCAGCCACTGTGCCAGCACTGGGTAGGCAGAGAACACAGAGCTGCAGACAGATGAAAGGAGTGTGAGAGGGGTATAATGCTAACATGAAAATCAAACTGGTTTCTTGTAGCCACTAGGACATATCCTTGCCTTTTGCTGCAGCTCTAAGGACCAAGGACTTTAATGCAAGTAAGTGATCTTGCAGCTTCATAAATTCACCAGGTAAAACACCAAATGTTGCAAGGCTTCTGCTGAAATCTTGTAGCCCATGAAGACAGGGATGTGACAAGCCCTAGGATAAGATTGGAGGCTGGAAGGGAGTAGAAGTAAATGGTGAGGGGTCCTTAAGGGTCCCCACAGCCACCTGAGCTGGGTTTGGACAATGCAGGGGAAGGGTTCCTGTGGTGATCCTGTGTGCCACAGCAAGCCCTTGGAGAAGGGAAAGAAAGTCTTTTCATTAGTGTGACTCTTCTACATAAACCCAAATTACCTACAGATGGAAGTAAATGGGCCAGATGACCCATAAGATCCTCACCCAACCCCAGTCTCTCTGGTGCTGCAGATGGGAGGCACTGTTCATGCCTCATTTGCACACTAAGAGAAGGGATTTCTGGACTTACAGCAGCTCTGGTGCTGTGGGAGATGTGGGACTGAAGGGCAAGTGGTTTCAGTCATTTAAGAAGTGTGATAATCCTCTGAAAATGCACTTTTGTCATGTCCCATTTAACTTTTAAGTGTTTTTGCCAAGCACTTGCTGGATGCAGTTGGGAAGTGTACAGTAAAGCATATAAATATCCCAGAAGAATCACAGTTTATCTTCAAACTGCTCCAGATTGGCTAAGTGTTTATTATGGAACAGTTGTATTACAGTCCCTGTTGCAGGAAGTTTATCTGCTGCTCAGTTCAGGTAGGAGTGACTGATCAGTTCATCACTCTGGAAGTCATCCACAAAACTGACCTTCCATTTGCCTCCCCTCCCCTCCCCTCTCACCCCTCAATGTTCTGCTGTTCTTGTACCAAACAGAGGGGACCAGGAGTGCCTGAAAAAGTCTGCTCCTCTTTGCTCAGTACCAGCGTCAATCACAGGAAAACTTACCTCTGTGCCTGACTGTTAGTGCGTAGGACAAGAATGATCACTAATGAGTGAGTTAGTGACTAATTGTGCATCCTACTTGCTGGGAGTTAATTTTCAGAGACTATTTCCAGGTACCTTTTAGCTTCTCTGGAGTGAGGCTGGAAGGGAAGGAGAGAGGTGCCACCTTGTGTGGAAATGTTTCTCTATGCAGTAGGCACCGAGAGAAAATTTATTTTCTTACGCTGTGTTTTTTTTTTCTTTTTTCCTTTGTTCATGTCTTTGTTAAACTCTTTGCTTATCACCAAAATGCAGCCTACTCTTCATTAGTCCCTGCCAGCTGTTCAAAACCACAGGGTAACACAGAATTGCAGGCACAATGGTGAAAGGTGCAATTTGCCTTTTTCAGTATTTTCCCTGGTTTCTCCACCACTTGTTGCTGTGTCCCTTCCCTCGCTGAGTGCAGCCTTGTCCTGCACCCACCTCCACTACTGTGCCTGGGAGACCAGTCCTGGTCATGTCTGCTCAACACCTGCAGCCTCTCTTCCTCAGTTAAAGCAAGCTGAAATTCTTCACCAGATGACTGGAGATGTGTGAGGTGAGGACATCTGCAGAGCTAGCTGAAACTGTCACATTTTCTATCAGTAAGTCAAACCAGCCCCACTATGGTGTTCTGTGCTGACTAGCTGCAGGTGTCAGAGCAGGTTCACCTCTGTGAAGACTGGTTCATCTAGACCCGTGGTGCTGAGCCCAGCTCTGCCCCATGACAGGTGGTCCCCCAACTGTGGGCAGCCCTGTGGGAGCAGAGACTGTTGTTGTGACTGTGGGCTCCTCCTGCCAGGCTGGCCGGCTGGCTGCAGCACACGTGTTCTCACGTGTCTGGGATCACCAGGCACATGGAGACTCTTGGTGCTGCCCATTAGGATGTCTCATTGCTCTGCAGCCAGCAAAGGCTGGGCCAGGCTGTGTGTCAGACTGCTGCTGTCAGACGGCAAATAGAGCGATGACAGGAAAATAAACAGCAAAAGCAGATCGATGGATGCTCTGAAGGGTGTCAGCAGGACAAGTGTGCTGCAGCCAAGCTATTGAGACCCACCTGAGGAAACATAAAAGCACGGCAAACGGAGCTATTCAGTTCTGTCATGGCTTGAGCAGGAGCTATGTGTCCTCCCTGGCACTGTGCAGCTAGGCTGGAAGCACACTGGCCAAACTGGCCAAATCCTAACAGCTAAAAGTGGAGAGTGTCAGTGCTTCTGCCCTTCACAGTGCTGCTGGGAGGGAGAAGCAGTGTGTATGGGCAGAGGGAGGACGAGTCCCTGTCTGATGCCTTTGCGTCCAGCTGGGTGACTTGGAGCTTTGAAGAGCCAAGACTGGAGCACCATGCTCTGTCCTCTTTCCTTGCTCTTCACCTGCTTTGGTTAGTAATTACCTGCCCCACCATTGCCATGAGGCTAACTTGAGTGACCTCGGGGGCCCCTCTGTGCTACGGTGCCTTTGCACTGTGGCAGGCTCTGAGAGCCTCTCCGTGTCTGTGCTGCAGGGTCTGTCCAATATCCTTCTGAACAACCAAACCCAGCTCACACGGTGGTGCTCTGTCTGCTGGCCAGCAGAGCTGGCAGGCTGGGCAGGCATGCTGAGGACACCTTGGTCCTCACCCGAGCTGGCAGCTCTGCTCCAGATCTGTACCCAGAACCTCTGATAAATATTTACATTCCTGTACTCATCTCCATCGCCAGCAGTAATTATTGTATCAAGGTGATAAAAATAACAGCCTTTAAGACAGCACCAGCAGTTGACTCTGAGCTGTGTATCCCAAATGTTTATGAATAATTGACTGGAAAATCAGTGTCCTCAGACTGAAGGTGTAGGTCACCATGAGTGAAAGCCACTGTGATAGAACTGGCACTGCCAGTATCTCAGGTGGGCTGCTTGAGCAGGGAGCACAGCTCCCAGCAGCCTGTGCTTGACCTGAACGCACGGAGGGCAGTGGGTGCTGCCTTGTCCCTGGAGATGAGCTGGGAAACTTCACCCATGCTAGAGGAAACTGCTTTTTTTCCCAATTAACCAGGAGTCTGAGCAGCATGCCTAGGAAGAAGACATGAGGTGATTGAAGCTGGCAAGGACAGCAGCATGAAAGACCCTCCTGGCTGCTCAGAACTCAGGCCAAAGTGAGCAGCTGGGCTGTGCTGACCCCAGTGCCACTTCAGGATGTGCCCACATCAGGGCTGTGAGGCATGGGATGCCCCTGAGGGTGACACAAGTGGTTCAGCTGCTTGTGATAGATCTGGAGCTGTGCTGCCTTGTATCCTGGTTTTGCTGGGACAGAACCATAGCCATAGGCTGTAGACCATTAGCAGTTTTGATGAGGGTAGGTGACTTGAGCTGGCTCCAGGTGTGTCCCAGACCGTGAATGTCATGCTCAGTATAAAAGGGGACCTTTGCTGAGGGTGGAGAGTTTCCTGCTGGGTTCCTTGTGACCCTGTTCATCTTCCTTGTTTTAAGGACTGCTTTCCCATTTTTTGTGGCTGCTGTACCTTCTCTGGGCTGAGTGTGACTTTGTATGTTTTATATTGGCATTGGAATTTATATTTATTTATATTGGCTGTTTTATTAAACCTGTATTAATTTCAGCCCATGGGTCTCCTCTCCTTTTCCTGATCCCCTTCCCTGCTGGGGAGGTGTCATCAGGTGACAGAGCAACTGCAGGAGTTTAACTGGGGATGTGGGCTAAATGTAGACACCTTGCCATGAAGTTAATGTTTTGCCCAGAGAAAATCCTTCTGTGGCTTTCACTTACAGGAGCACTGTGTGGAGCAGGACACTGCGGTGTAGTGGAGTGTTCTAAAGGGTGCTGCAGCTCCTGCAGAGCAGAAACCAAGTGCATGAGGAACCTGTTTCTGCACAGGGTTGTGTCCAATGCCCTAGCACTGCAAAACTGCCTTGTACTGCAGCCTGTCTTTAAAGGTGTAGCCTTCACGTCTTCAGGACAGTTTGGTCTGACTTTGCTTTGGGTTGTAACTTGTTTTTAAATGCCAGTGTTCCTAAATTTGTATCTTTGTAGAGTGGTGGCTCTGGTGTCTTTTTCATGGAGGACACAAGTCAAAGGTGGCAAAAATAAGGCCACCTGGTGAAAGAGGCTCATCCTGCCTGTATTTCAGCCCAGTGAAGGTGATGCCCATTGGTCATGCCCCTGTCTCTGAGGTGCTCTGTACTGCTGCCTTCCTGCCTGCTCAGCCTTGTGCCTGCTCCAGCTCTGCTGGGTCATTTATTGCAGCTATGAGACAAAGACAATTTAGTCAAGCGTTCCAGAACAGGCAGCTTACCAATCTATCCACAGAGGAACTTGTTTCAGCACTTACCCCTTCAGGACAATGTACATATGAGCTGTTAACTCCTGCTTGTAGCTGCTCCTGTCCCCCACGCCCGGCTCACCCAAGCACTATTTGGAGCTGAGCTGTGGCAGCAGCACTTTGCACCATAGCGTGTTTCAGCCATGATTTATCATGCATGTGACAATTGTGCTCCCCAGAAAGGACCCTGCAGGTTAGTGGCCTTGGGTTGCTTTGAGCTCATCCAAGATCTAAGGGTGTAAGTCAGGCTGCAGCCTCATCCATGCCAGTCACAGAAGATCTGAAGAGGTCTGGGACCTTCCAAACTGCTTTATTTGAAATATAATGGAATCTCACAGCACATGCTGTCCTTAGCTGTGTTAGGCTCTCTGCCCCCTGATACACTGCTGGGTTATTTCTGTCGTGTCCAGTATTAACAGGCATTCTCCCTCTTTCCTTTTCCAGCTGTTCAGAAGCATCACAGTGAGCAGACTTTGGTTCTGTGTCCTGAGTCAGAAGATAAATTACAAATCTTCCCTTCACCAGCTACTTATTCAGCTGCTGGAGAGGAAAATAAAAATGGTTCTTGGCTTTATGAGAATTGATTTATGAGAACTATCTTCACAGTGAGGCAGCCACCCTTTTTAGCATTTACTTCAGAGGAGCTGCTGGGGACTTATCCTGTGCTGCTCTGATCTCATGCCCTGTGCTTTGGAGGCATTTGAGTCATGGTCTCTGCTTGGCAGATGTTGCAATAGGGTGGGCCAAACCCCCACTTTCAATACGTCTTCTCACTCCTAGGTCTAAATTTGGCAGCTGCAGTCCACTTCTCTTCCCTTTGTCTACTGTTTGAACAGAAGAACACATGTCAAGAACTGCTCTGAAATACTCAGAATGGTTTTCCAGCACAGGGCCCAGCAACATCCTCCAAACAGAAGAGTGAAGATATGTTGTCACAGAGTGGATCTTTTAGGGGTGGTACAGGTGATGAAACCTTTGATGGTTTGCTCAGCCCACAGTGAGGTGGGAAGTCCTGAAAAAGATGAGTGGAAGAAGAGGATGCTGGTGGTCTGGATGGCTGCTGGCTGCCTGCTTTGCTCCTGCAGAGATGAGGGCTCCATCAATTCAACCACGGGGCTTCAGATTAGAAGGAGACAGGGCTGGAGACTTGCCCAAAAATCTGGAGGTGTAAAAAAGTTCTGTTGTTTTTTTTTTCTCTGTATTTTCTGACTGAGCCTTTGGGATTTACATCTCAAGATCCTTGCTGTGACCATAAGGATCAGAAGCCTCTTATCTTGCTCTTCACAGTCCCTGAGATGTCCAGGGTGTCCAGGACCTAAATTTTTTTCCCATTTCAAGTGCCAGAGCACTGGCACAGACTGCACAGAGAGGCCAGGGAGTCTCCTTCTCTGGAGAGATTCCAAACCCCTCTGGACACGTTCTTGTGTGACCTGTTCTAGGGAGTCCTGCTGTGGCAGGGGGGCTGGACTACATGGTCTTTTGAGATCCCTTCCAACCCCTAACATTCTGTGACCTCCAAGCAGTGCTGGGACGGCCCAGTGAGCAGTGGCTGATGCTCAGAACTGTTCCTTGCCCAGTATGGAATGGCAATGCCAAGCAGCATCCGTGTGTGAGGAGCTTGCACTTGCAGCACGCCAGCATAGGCTGATCAGAGCAACAATCAAAGCCCAGAGGTGTGAGGCAGGAGCAGGAAGAAGAGACTCTTTGATAATGTTTGATGTTGTTCTTGGCTTTTTCAAAAGCCAGAAACATCTTAATGAGACAACTATGGGACTGAGGCATTGCTTTCCTTTTGCCTCTGTGTTTTCCCCAGCTCACCTCCTGCTTTGGGGAGGCAGGAGCATCCCTCTGGGCAGCCTGGCACTGCTGGGCTCTGTGGGATCACAGAGGGGCAAGGAGGGGGTGAGGAGCAGGAGGCTATGCACCAACTCCATGCATGCAGAGCAGGCAGTGCTTGCTCTCTGCCTTCTATTCCCAGGCGGTTTTTAGATGCTGACTGCCATAGCAGAAGCAGTGGGAGCATTTAAATACAGGCCCTGGCACATGCATTGCTGAATCAGGCACTTTAAACCACTTTCTCTCTTTAATTACTGCTTTTGATTGAAGTTGTGGCAGGCTGACGACCGTAGCTTGTCCTTCTGCTGCTTGCTGTCTGCCCCACCACAGGGACCACATTTCATAGACTCACAGCAAGAAGGTGCCCCCGAGCCTCCTTTTCTGCAGGCTAAACAGGCCCAGTTCTTTCAGCTGCTCTGTGTAAGATTTATTCTGTAGACCCTTCACCAGCTTTGTTGCCCTATTTTTTGGACATGCTCCAACAACTCAATGTTCTTCTGGGAGTGGGGGACCCAAAACTGAACCCAGGATTCAAGGTGTGGCCTTGTAAGTGCTGAGTACAGGAGGATGATCACTACCCTAGTCCTGCTGGCCACACCATTCCTGTTGGCCCTCTCAGATACTTGGGAACATGGCTGGATTGTATTCAGCTGGTCACTCTTGGCAGTTCCTGCTCACTTACCATCTTGGTGCCAGGGGCAATGTCTGTTTGCTGGCATGGACCTGAAGTGGGTGCACAGAAGGGTTTGGGGAGCCTTCAGCTGGGCTTGGCCACAAGACATTAATGACATGTATTACAAGCCCTGGAACCTAAATATTTTGGTGCTATGAATGTTAGCAATGAGATATCTCATTACATTTAAATGCCAGATGAGAGAAGCAGAGGCCAAAAAAAGCACCTTTCCCAGCCAAGTGGGAAAAGAAGTGGCCATCAGGGCACAAGGATGGCACTGGTCACACTGGGGACACCCATGCCAGGCTGGAGCAGGCAGGTGGATGGTCTGGGTGTTTGAGGTGATCAAGGGCTCACTGGCTTTCCGCCTTGACCTCCTGCCCTTGGCTGTGTGCTCCATGACTTCATGTGAGAGTTCTCATGGGCTGAAACCTGGCATGGGACCTCTCCCACCTGCCCATCTAGGGAGCAATAGCAATTCTTTGTTTTTTTCAACATAATTGAATAAATTCCAACTGGCTCTTCCTAAATAACACCCAGAGCAGAAAGAAGTTGCACAGCCATGCAAATTGAATCTTTGCAATTAGAGAACTTGAGCACTTTTTGGTGGGTGTTTTGGTGAAAACAAAATGTTGCATGTGATCAGTTTGGAAAGCAAAGAGGACTAATTACAAGAGCTGTTTTAGAAAAGGGAATGAAAATGAGCTATGCTGCTAGTACTCAGATATAGAGCACAGTTTGCTTAATTTAATAATAGCATGTAATTTCTGTAAAACTGAATTAGTAGTAATTTTAAGTGATTGCCAACTACTTGGAGTTGGGCTCTCCTCACTGAGTTGCACCTGGCTCCCCGATGCCATCCAAACCCGTGGGGTTTACGATGGGAAGGTGAATTTGTGTGATGGGAGGACTTGAAGGAGGAGGAGCAAAGAGCAGCTGGAACAGCACATGTCCTCCATCCTGTCCTCACGCTAAGTAAACCTCCTCAGAGGAGTTAATGGCAGCTGTGCACGCACTGGAGCTGTTAGGACAGGTCTCGCTGGCTGTCTTCAGCAGCCTGAGCGTGGCTCCTTTAGTGACTCATGCTCCTGACTCACAGACACCTGATGAAATACATGTACTCTCAGTCAAATTTATCACAGCTCAATATTAAAACAAGCTCTTTAATTTCAAACCCAAGTACTTCCTGGGGTTTTCTCAGAGGCTGTGCTCAGAAGTATGCTGTGCTGGACACTTTGGGAAGGGGCAGTGACATAACCTTCGCTACAGCACAACTGAAAGATTTGCTTATTTGCATGACTCTGTGTGTATGTATATTTAGAAATTTCCCCAAGGCAAAATAAAATAATTTATGACAAGCAGCAGCTTGGAAGGTCATCTGGATTATTATTTCTGTCCCACAGCTCACCTCCAACACATGAGCCAAGTCTTTATGTACTGGTTTTAATAATGCTAAAAGAGCTTAAACCCTTAGCAATACTCCAAGTAATTATAAGGGAAGCTTTTTCATCTTCTTTAACAAAAGCACCTTTTACTGTGTCTTTTAGAAGGAATAACAGTGTAGGTTTGTGGGTTTTTTTGCTGAACAAGCCTCATTGTTGGGCTCCACAGTGACTCTGAGCCATCCCACCATGTGCTACTGGCAGCAGTGCCCATCAAGGCAGCCCGGATCTGGGCAGGTCCCTTCAATCCTGAGGATGAGACTGGGGAGGATTCATCATGCAGCAGGGTCCCCTGAACCTGTGTCAGTACAGGAAAGTCCCCGCAGACATTCCGAAAGTAGATGTGCTTTGAGAGTGCTGAGTAATCTGATAATTGCTGCTTGTGCCAAGCTGGGGCCATGCTCCTGAGAATGGCAAATCTCCCCTTCAAGGGAAAAAGGCACCAGAATCCAAAGGGAGGTGGTTTTACTGGGTGAGGTGACTGCTCTGGGGTCCATCAACTCTTTATGAATCCAAAAATTTCCCCTATGTCATCTTCAAGCTGTGTGAGCAGTGTGGAGGGGTCTGATTTGAAATCTCAGCTACTCCAGAGAAAGACAGAACTGATGCAGTGTAAAGGGATTTTGGGTTGCCATGGGAACAATTTCCAAACAGAGCATCCTGATTTTTCTATACTCACTGACAGGATGAACCTGCTCTGCAGCAAAAAGTTGTGCTCTGCTTGACATGGTCTTCTGGGGCCCACGCACTTCTAAAGACCCTGATATTTGCATCAACATGAATGGATTCATTCTCACCTCTGTGTGTGGCAATTCCCAGTACTCCTTTCACGTGGGCATGCCATCATTACAGCTTGGTGAATGAAAACATGATCCAGGAAAAAGTTACAAACTCTCCACTGGCATGGAAGGAGCAGCTACCAAAGGTTCTCTGCTCCGAACTGGAAGAACCCAGGTTCAACCATGCTCCACTCCTTGTACCTGGGCAAAGTCACCTACAGATGAATACACTCTTTAAATCCCTAACACTTTTCCTTGTGGGGGCTGTAGAATTTTGAAAGGCTGAATTTTTACAGCCCTCACTGTGCCATTGTAGCAACTGAGACACAAGGGAACAGTCATATGAGCCCTCCCAAATCACTGGTCACCAGCAGAAACAGTGGCCATGATTCTGAGACACCACTGCCAGCCTTAACCGGAACACCTTGTCATGGTGTTCATCTCAGAGTTCAGTCCTGATTTTCACTTCAAATAACATTGTTATAGATAAAATTCTTCCACAACTGGGGTTGCATATCAACATTCATGATACTGATATAAAAGAGAAATGAGAAAACCCCCCAATCTTTGTGGTTTTGGAAGCCAAATTTACTTGTAAAGATACTTATGATGATGAATAAGAAGCGTTATTCAAAAGGACAGAAAAAATAGTCATGGTTACAGATTATGCTCAGGTTACTTCACCAACCTAATTCTTCCTTCATCTTCACTATTAATTAAAAATCAGCTGCCTGCAAACTGTATGTGATCCAGTTCCATGAGGCTGTGGGCAGGAGCTGCTGAGTCCTAATCCCAGTATCTAGAACTGGTTCCTTCTGTGGCTTTGAATGAGCACTTAGCAACAGCTGTCTCTTAGCAAGCCATGTGTGGGTTACCTTCGAAATGACAACTTCCAGAACTCATGGTCTTCTACCAAAAGTAAAGCAGAAACTTCTTCCTGCAAAGTGTTTCTCACCATGCAGTTTCTCCTGTTGCCCGGAAATCCTGCACCCTGTCATTAGTTAGAGATGGCTTTTAATCTGACAGTGTCATGCTTTCTAACGAAGGCTATTAACCATGTGGGCTACTATTTTCCAAAGTGCTTTAGGCTGCAAATAGGCAGCTACGTTTTCAGAAGTGCTGGCTGTCAGCATCACCTGTGGAGCCTCAAGGGGAAGGTTGGCATTTCTGGAGATCTAGCTGTTTACTTGGACTCTGCAAAGTCATACTTAGATACCCAACCTTTAGTCTTCTCTTTGGGAAAATGGTCCTTGTTAGAGCTGTGTTTTTGCCTGAGGAACACCTACACATGAGATACTTGAATGTCGCATTCCGTTATTTGGCAGTATGCTGTGGAAAATTACTGGCCTTGTAATATTCAGCCAAATGTAGACCTGTCTATGTTTTTAAGGGAATTGGTATCCTTTTGTCTGTTTAAAACGCTCCTATTACTCATAATGAGTCAAATCCTGGCCCCATGTGGAGAGCAGTGCACAAACTGTATGCACAAAGCAGCTTCTGCAGGAGCACTTCCCAAACCCTTCATGCACTTGCCTTTTCCCAAGGGAACCAGCAGCCTCTTCCCACCCTGACACTACCACTGTGATTACTACCCATATTGTCCCAGTCTGACTCACACTACATGTCTTCTGTTTCCCCTCCTCTTAGTCCCTCACCTCCTGTCTCACAGATGCTCATGTCACTGCTTGGGAAGTGCTGTATGTGTTGAGGAAAAGAACAAAACATGGCCTCTGTCGCACAGGAGAAAAGACACAGGGCACAGCATGCCTCCCCTCTGGCCTGAAGTCTTTCCCTGTCACCTCCACAGCTGCAGGCACTGGTTCAGCCAGCCTTGGGGTGTTAAGACCAGCACAAGAACAAGGTTTGCTGTTGTCCTTGTGCAGACCTTTGGTGCCTGCCTCTCCTGGGTCCCCTTGGACTTGATGATCTTAAAGGTCTCTTCCAACCAAAACGACTCTAGGATAAAGAAACCTCTAAGGTTTGCCTGCTGTCACCTGCTGCTAAAGCCTGCTGGGCTCCATGTGCATCAGCAGCAGGGCTGGGCACGGCATTGCTGCCTGGGCAAGGAAACACCGTCAGGCCAGGTTGCCTGGGGCTCTGAGCAACCTGCTCGTTGCAGATATCCCTACTGACTGCAGGGGATTGGACTAGATGACCTTTAAGGTTCCTCCAACCCAAACCATTCCGTGATTCCGCTATCCTGTGGCTCTGTGGGAATGCGTCCCCAGGTGTCGGACCTCTCCCCGCCCTTGGCCGAGCCTCTCCTCATCCCTGCCTGAGCCCCTCTTACGCTCATTCAACCAGGAGCCAAGACGGCAGGACGCCGCCAGAGGGCGCAGCGGGGTCACGGCCCGGCCGGCGGAAGTGACGCGGCAGGATGGGTGTGACGTCTGCCGGTGGCCATTAGCGGGGCGGGGTTTTGCTGCTGTCTCTGCCGGCCCTCCGTTGCCGCCGCCCCCGCCGCCGCCACCACCACGAGCACCACAACTACCTCCGTCGCCGCCGCCCTTGCTCCGCCGTTCCCTTTGTCAGCGTTCCGCCGCCGCAGGCATGTGGACGGGCCGCGGGCAGGGTCAGCGCCGGGCCTAGAACGCGGTGGCCGCGCCGCCGCCCATGGCCAACCCGCCGCCGCCCTAGCGATCGACCGCCGCCGCGATGAGGAGGTGGGTGCAGGCGCCAGGTCGGGCCTGGGCCTGGGCCAGGGTCGGGTGAAGCGGGGCTGCGGGGGGAGCCGCCGTGGGCCGCGGCCCGCCGGCGTCCGGCCGAGAAGAGCCGCGGCGGGGCTGCGCCGGGGTCGGTGCGGGAGCTGCAGGCGGGTAGAGGGTCTCTCTTCGCTCCGCTCCTCCGTCAGGCCCTGCCCGTGCCCTGCTGGCATCTCCCGCCGGGGTCCCTCTCCCGGGGAGGGGGGACGCAGATGAGGGAGCGTCCTGAAATCCTCGAGGGAGAATTCCTGCAGCCGATGGACGGGTTCGCCCCCGACACTGGGAGACCTGACTAGTAAGGGAGTTCTCCCGCGGGAAGCGGAGGGAGCCGCATTCCGCAGCAGCGGCTCTGCCCTCGCCGCGCACACAGGGCTGAGCTGCGGGAGGGACACAAAGGATGCGGTCTCTGTGGTTGTCGCAGAATACGCATGTGGGGTTAACAGCATCTAGCTGTTCTCTGGNTTGTCATTTTAAACTACACAAACTTATCCAAATTGGAGGCGCAGAGTTTGCTGCATCCGAATGAGCTCTGTAGTGGTGACCCTGCTGGTATTGCTAACATCAGTGTGCTGGAGGCCCCTGTTTTGGAAGGAAAAAGAAATCCAAGGGCCAAAGTCCCTTGTGTATATCATCATAGAATCATAGAATATTAGGAGTTGGAAGGGACCTCGAAAGATCATCTAGTCCAACCCCCCTGCCACAGCAGGATTCCCTAGACCGGGTCACCCAGAAGCGCATCCAGACGGGTTTTGAATATCTCCATAGAAGGAGACTCCACAACCTCTCTGTGCAGTCTGTTCCAGTGCTCTGTCACCCTCACTGTGAAAAAATTCCTACGTGTATTCACATGGAATCTCTTATGCTTCAGCTTACAGCCATTGCCCCTTGTCCTGTCACTGGGCTCCACTGAGAAGAGCCTGACCCCATCCTCCCGACACACACCCTTCACATATTTGAACCTGTTAAGAGCACTTCTTCCGCTACCGAATATGATAGTGTTCTGCACAGCAAGTCAGGAGGGGTCAAGATCTACCTGTTCATTTACAGTCGGGCAGCTCTGAATTTTGGGTGGAAACAAAGGGGGTGGCGGGGCTGTCTCCTGACCTCCTCTTAGAACTCATGCTGATGATAGAGGACAGGTCTCTAGAAGGAGGCAGTCATTCTTCCAGCCTGCTCAGGTCTGCTTGTTAGCCTCGAGGCTTTTAGAACCATATGCTGGTCTGTGAAATCTGGGGCATGAATATAGTAGGAGAAGCTGCTTGGGCAGTCTTTCCAACTCTGTTAGCCTATAAAAAGGTGTCAAAATAACTTGTTTCCAGCATAGAATCATAGGATGTTAGGGGTTAGAAGGGACCTAGAAAGATCATCAAGTCCAGCCCCCCTGCCAAAGCAGGATCACCTAGATAAGGTCACACAGGAACAAGTCCAGGCGGGCCTTGAATGTCTCCAGAGTAGGAGATTCCAACCCCCCTGGGCAGCCTGTTCCAGTGTTCTGACACCCTTACTGTGAAAAAGTTTTTCCTCACCTTAACACTAAACCTCCTATGCTCTAACTTGCTTCCGTTGCCCCTCGTCCTAACATTGGATGACATTGAGAAAAGCCTGGCTCCTTCTTCCTGACACTGGCCCTTAACATATTTATAGATAGCAGTACTTTCACAGTGAAAGACTGAAACACTTTATTTCCCCCAAACTGGGAGAGAAACTCATCTTCAGCTTTTGAAGGAGCAGGGGTTTATGTAGGTGTGCTGGAGGGAGTGATTTTCCAAAGCAGTGTTGTTACTGATGGCATCATGAGGTGGAAACTTTCGGATTCTGAACTGAGCTTCAGAACTGACATTTTTGTGTAAACACACTTTTTAGAAATGATGCATTGAGCTTTCAGAAGGGAGCAGGTTCTTCTCCCAAATCTCACATGATTTTATGGTGTAGATTGAACCTCATCTGTCACCAGTCTCAGCCTTTCATTCTAGAAAACTCCTGTGGTTGTAACAATTTGCTGTGGGCAATGACAGTTCTATTTTTAAATTCGGTTTTCCTTTGTTTCCTGTAATAGGATCTTTACTATGATCCTTGTGCTTCATCTTCAGAGAAAGGGTAGTGACCTGGAATGCGGCAGGCGCTTTGTAAATGCTCTCCCAAGTTCCCTCCCTGAAGGTCTAGTGCTGTTTGAAGAGTTCTGGGTTACCTTGAAATTGAAATCAGCGAAAGCTGCAATCCTGGATGTGGAAAGCTCTCAAGTGCCTGTCTGGTTCCTTTGATGGCTGTAACTTTTTTTTTGGAGAAGGTGTTACAGATCTCTTGTAGGGGAACAAAAAGTCCCTGTATGCACTGTGCTCTCCCTCCGGAGGTGTTAAGTGTGTGCAATGTTTTGAGAGGTTTGCCTTCCATCTCAGGATTTTGTTTGCTGGGATAAGACCTGCATTCCTCTGCATCATTTTGGGGGCTGAGGGTGTGACTCCTTACCCAGTGCCGTGATTGTGTTCACATGATTGTGAATTGCTGTTTTTTTGTCTCCTCACGATGTAATGACAAGCCTGTTTCATTTTGTCTGCTTCTGTCTCCATCTCAGGACAAACTTTAATGTCTGCTGCAGTGATTTAGATCACCCCTCAAACCATTTCAGTTTGTAAATAATCAGCTTTTTATAGGCCTAAGTTGTAGTTAGGCCAAAACTGTAGAAGGTGAGGCTGTTATTTAAATTAAACAGCCTGAGGGAAGAAAACTGTGTTATATATTTTTAGTTCTGAGCCTTACAACACGTTTCAAAGTTGCAAGCCAAGAAAGGGAAATCCTACTGACCCAGTACTGATAGTGTTTCCATGGATGTCATTGGCAGTCTCTGCTTAAGTTCCACTATACAGGAACTGTTACTAACTTGTTTTCTCATGACTTATTTTTATGTGTATGCTGGGAAACGAGAAATATTTTGTCTGTGTAGCTATTGAGGTTGCTACTTTCTGTTTATACTCTCTGTAGAGAGTGCTATGGCTGCATTAGTTACAAAAGCAGACCTGAAGGGTGCATGTGGAAGTTCAGCCTCACCTGCCATGGACTTAACTCATAAAGTAGTTTTGGCCATATTATGTTCTTGCACTTTGCAATTTAACACACTTTGAGACATGAGGAATTCTTTTTTTGTGCCTTAGTAGCTGGATATTTGATATTTTGGTGATTGTTTACACTCTTCTGTATTAGTGCATGTGAAGTTGGTTGCATTTTTTCTGCTGAGGTGAACTGGTAAAGCTCACCTCTAACACTGCTTGGAAAGAGTCTTCCGTAGGAGAATGTGAATGTGTTGAGGAGCTGAAGTGAAAGGGAAGGGCTAAATATAGCAGTTTCCTGCAAGACTTAACTATTTTTGAGGCTAGCTCTCCAAATGAAGTCTGTGTCTTCCCAAGCCTATGTAGTGGTTTTTTTTTTCCAGTCTACTGTTCACAGATAATTTTGTAGTTGTCTGCAGCCTGACTGTGGTCGGTAGGTCCTGGTACAGGTGTAGGGAAACCAAAGGGGTTGTGGAGATGGGCAGGTTTGTGGCAGCATGACTTGGTGTGGTACTGTTTGCCTCTCTTTGGCCTGTGTCTAGCAGGGAAGGAATGGAAACTTTTGTGTTATCTTGCCAAAACTGCCAGACACTGCAACAGCAGAGGCATCAAACAGTTTATTTGGGAGGGGTGCAAATGAGCTAGGGAGAGGGATAAAAATTGTATGGAGGAACCCCCCCTTGCCCCAACCTCTGCTCTGTCCTTGCTTCGCTCTTTCACAAGCTGCCTGCTTCTTGGGAAGGGAGAGAGCAGTGGGCTTCTCAGCAGTGGAGAAGGCGGGGGAAAGAACACCAGTGGGGTGTTGTGGGTGGGTTGTGTTTCTGGTTTTTGTGTTTTTGGCCAGCTGGTGCTCTGAAATCATGCTTAAATTTAATGAAAGCCTGATGCTAAAATAGGTTCTAGGGACAGCCGTTGCAAAATAATTAGGCACTCTTATCCCCCCATCGCTGCCAAAAAACCCAAATGCTTGAATTGACTTGCCTTCTTAGATACTTGAACTCTCAGATGGGCATCTCAGTATCTGCTCTAGTATCTTTATCTCTCCTACTGTGTATAAATGGGTTAAAACCAGCCCACTCTGTGAACAGGTTAGAGCCAGCCTACTCGCATGTGCAGCTGTGTAGCACTGCAGAAGGTTACAGTGATGGTGTTGAATGCATTGACAGTTTCTCTCTTGAAGCCTCTCTGTGCATGAGAATTCATGGTGATCCGCTGGGGTAGGTTTCAGGGTGGCCTTGATGAGGATGTGCACATGTGTAAGGGGATAGTTTGTTTGCTTTGAGACCTGTGGTTAGTCAAGGCTGAGATGGCTTAGTAGCATGTTGGGTAGGAAGGTATCCAACACTGTCTAAAAAGGCATGTTTGCATCCTGCTGCAGACAAGTTCAGTGACAACATGTTAAGGTCATAAGTCATTTGCACCTTTTACATATCCATAAAACAAGTAATGATAGTATTTCTTAGTGTTGGAAAGCTGAATTCACTTAAACTTGCAAAGTGTTTTGGGATTGTGACTTTAGAAAATGCTATTGACTATGAGATGTGTAGGGTTCTCTGGAAATACTTCCAAGAAATTCCTTCTTTCTTTGCTGTGTTTGCTGCCAAAACACAGCTTTAGACTAATGTTTTCAAAAGCATAAAAGTGTGGTCAAATAACCGTTAAGTAGTTAGAACATAAGAGTTTTCTTTGACATATTGGGCCATGAATGTGCTTGTGACCCAGTCTCAGCTGATGGGTAATCCCTTCCTTGAAGTGTGGTTTATTGCAGCTAGGTGTATTCAGCTTGGTGTTCACAGGTTCCTGTTTCAAAGGACATACATTCGTATGTCTTAGTGGTATTCAGTACATGCTCTTCAGATTTACTCTCATAACAAGATCTACAGTGAAGTCCCTCTGAAGTAGGATTGAATCTAGCCTTTGACGTTAATTCCATGGGATGCTGACCATTTTCTAGAGGGAATATCAAAAGTGTGCTGGTATTCCTAGTGAAATAAGTACATTACTGCTTCCTTCTGTGAAAGAAAGTAGTGATTTGTTTCAGAAACGTGGCGGTTCTGATGCTGACTGTCTCCTGGAAGGCCAGAACTGACCTTATGATTCATCTACTGACGAGTAGTCAAGACATCAGGTGCTGCATCATGGTCTTTGCCAGTTATTATATGATCCCATCTTTAAACAAGGCTCGTTTGATCTGCTCTTTCATTTGGTGCTGAAGACACCCTGGCTGTAGGTGCTCCACCTTGTTTGCTGAACCGGTACTGGCTGTGCATGGTGCGCTGTGGTGGGGTGGCTGTGCCTGGCAGGCTGGGCAGCCTGTGGGATCCCAGGGCCTGCAGGACGGAGTCTGCCAAGCCCTAGTTAGAACATGTTCTGCATTCTTTGTGTCTGCAAGTCAGTGTGTCACCAGCTCTTAAGCACCTCTGAAGCCAAGTGATCGTGCTCTGTTAGATTTAAGTACAAAGGCAGCCTAAGTCTCTAAGCGATTAGGATAAATCCATGTCCCTCAGATCGGCAGTTGATTTGTGCTCAGGACCTGCTGTTTTAGTTTGACATGGGGTTGGCTCAGTTTTGTTCTACAGAGCTTTCTGAGATGGTGTCAGTGAAGCGTGTCTAAATGAACTGACTCTTTTGCAGAGGAGAAAAATGCTGGAAAGGAAATATTATAGAAGTTTTAAAGTCATGATTGGCATGGACGTAAATGGGAAGTGATGACTTTACATTATTTCTGATGAGGTAAGAAATGGGGAATACCATATGTAGTCAATAGTCAGCAGTTTTAAAATAAAACAGTGTAGGTTTTGTGTTGTGCCTGTTTATGTTCTAGAATGATTGCAGTGGGACTTTCAAGAGTTTTGATGTTCTTTTTTCTTGTGTGTGCTGTGGGTTGTGATGATGATGATAGAGTATGTTTGTAGGTCTGTGGGTGGACTATTAAATGTAGTGGTCCAAATGCAGTTTTGGGCTCGGGAATTTACTTCTGACGGGGAGGCAGAGGAAGGTGGAAGAATGACCTTTGTATTCCATGTCCTTCTGCTTCTTCCTAAACATTTGCTACTAGCCTCTTCTGGAGTGAACAGGTCACTGTTGGGTTAGGTGTATGTTTTGTTCTGTTTCTCCTGTTGGCCTGAAAAGGCAGATAAATGGAGATGGTGGAGGGGAACACCAGCACCTATTATCTAGGCCTTTTTGCAGAAGAGGAGATGGTGCTGCAACTCTTAACCTCCTATCCTAAGTACCTGGAATGTTCTTCTTAGCATGCTGAAGCCACAGATGGTCCTCAGTTGAATGGAAACTGGTAGGAGGACCTGATCCTTGTTTTACAGAGCAGTTGTAACTAGCTGTGCTCACTGGAGGTCAGGCATTTCTTGTGCTGACTATCAACCTTACCTCTCTGCTAATAAGCTGCAGAAGAGAGGCCAACAGACACCTATTCTAATTGCAGGTCTGCTGTTTGTCTGGCAAGTATCCTGTAACAGTAGGAGCAGGTTGGCAGCTTTTCGAGAGCTCCCTTTGGCTGGGCGGGTAGCTTGGAGGCTAGAAGTGGCTTCCTTTTGAAGTCCTGCAAGCTGCTGATGTCTGCTTTCATGAGTCTGTGTGCCTCAGCAGGCCCCTCCAACCTTCCCCCAGAATGGCCTGGGGTTCCTGGCTGAGCAGTTTTAGGCAGTTGGTACTCTGGTTGTGCAAGCCTTTTTGCTGGCCACTAATGCCAGGGAAGTAAGTAGTCATGTTTGTCCCTCTCCATGTGCTTGCTCTCTCTCTTGGCCTGGCATCTCTGTGATCCGTGTGGTGAACTGGATAAATTAGTCTGTTTTTGCCAGATTAGTTCTAACCTGGATTCATTCCTGATTTGTGGTGGTGTTTTGGTTGTGTGTTTTTTATGCTGGTGCCAAGCAGGGTTCTCTGAGAGCGAGTGGCTGGGCAGTTGTGGAAGATTGTGTGTGCTATCTCCCTGTGTTTGTGAAGACCACTGCCATGCTGGAGCGTGTCATGGGCATGTAGAGTTTGTCTGTGGCCAAGGCTGTTTGCAGGGTGCCTGCACCTGGTTTGGCAGTGCCAGAGTGGACCTGATTGAATCCACTCCCCTGGAAGAGTTTCTGCAGGTTTCTTTGGTGCCTGCTTGCTCTTGGCCCTGGTTGTTTACACCAATGGGTGTTCAAACATGTAGTTTTGGAAGTTCCGTATGCCGTGGCTTTTGTACCATGGCTCTAAGTCCTTCCTTCTTGTGAGGACAGGGGCTAGCATTGCGGCCAGCCTGTCCTCTGAGAGCTCTGCCTGCCTTACTCATCCCTTTAGGGGTGGATAATTTCCTACCATGTCAGTCAGTATTGAATTGGAGGTAGAAGAGATGAGATCTAAATCTCCCTAGGAACAAATGTAAAATTAAACAAAATACGTGTTTGTATTAGTCAGCCTAAAACAGGCTGTGTGCTATTTAGGGCTCTCCACTGCAGTAAAGTTGTCTCTTGTGTTTGTGTGGGTGGACTGCAACAATTAAGTGATTTTAAGGCTGAATCTTAAAAGAGAAAATAAGATTAAAATATAATGGTTTGGTTTAAGAGAATAAATTAATTGTCTCATGTTACATTAAAGATAGGTGGTACCTTGCAGATTGTTTATTATTGGTAGAAATCATGTCCATGTTGCATGTTGAAACTCTTCTTGACTTCATAAGGAGTAATATTTTGGGGGGATTTTTTTAGTCCATTAAATTGCCCTCTTTACTGATACTCGAGTTTAACTGCCTGTTGAAGCTACAGTTCTGTGTAGCAGCCTGCTAAAACATTGCCTTTGATGTCATGGACTGGATAAATCCCAGGCTCTAGGATGATTTGGCAACAGACTTTATGTGGCAGTCAGTCTTGTAGTATTATAATGTGTGCAGCTCCTTCTTGTCAGGATAAAAAAGGTAGACAACTTGTAGTGCACCAAGTACTAAATGAGCTGATTCATACCTACTTAGGAGTGGAGTTAAAAGAAGTTGTGCATTTAAAAAAAAGCTGTTTTCAATTTGAGTTTTAAGTACTGGCTCAAGTTAAATGATAAGAAAAAGTATTTTAGATGTACTCTTAGCTCATGAAAAAAGTGCTGATGCTTGGGAATTAAAAACAAACCCCACAACACAAGGTGAGAGGGTGTGCTTTTAGTTATTGTGTTTACAGTAGAAAAATAAAGTAAATATTTAGAAAACTTGGGCTGAAATTCTTTTCTGGACATTCTTGCTCATTGGGCATTGGTCTAAGTAATTTTGATTCCACTTGACCTGTATTTTTGGACTGTGTGCATCCTGAGTCTAAGTGAAATGATGAAAAGAAGATACTTGCATGGCAGTTTTTACTCTGCCCACTGCTCATCTCAAGGGTAACTACGTGTAACCATCTCTGCTTATCTTGAATTGGGAGCTGTCTTCACTGAAGAGGTAGCACAGGCTCTGTCTTTGTTGTAGTTCTTCCCCTCTTTCAGGCAGAATCCTTCTGCTGCTGTTGAGAAGTCCTTTCTGTTCAGACCATTTACCCAGACATGAGTCTGTGTAAG
Source organism: Galbula dea (assembly GCA_013399015.1). NCBI lineage: Eukaryota > Metazoa > Chordata > Aves > Piciformes > Galbulidae > Galbula > Galbula dea. The sequence continues at coordinate 445,535 of VWZX01004997.1, forward strand.
AGCAGAGGTGTGTCTTTGTGGTTATGATGAAGGGCAAATCATTTGAGTATTGGGAATCCTCCAACATCTTTGCATAATGGGAACCCTTCTCTACCCAGAAAGAACAGTGCAAGTTATTTCAAGTCACTGGGATAGAAGAAAAAGCTGTGAAGCAGCCTGGGATAGGTTGCCCCTGCCTGCAGATCTCCCATCGCACATGTGCAGCACCAGGAAAGGCACAGTTTGGAGTATGGCTGGTGGCTTCCCATTGCTCAAATGTGACATAACCTAGTCCTTCCTCCGTGTCTGTTCTCATGGATCCAGCCCTTTGGCTTTCAGGACTGTGCACTTCAAAATTCCTTAACAACTCCTTGGCTTTGCTCTTGCTCTCTCTTAACCTCACTTCAGTTGATTGTCAATTAGGCCGTTACAAATGTGCCTGAAATGCCACATAGACACTTTCATGTGTGTTTGTGGACCTGGCGTGTTTGCATCAGCTTTTAGTGGAGAATAATCTAAATGAGTAACATGTTCCAACTTGTGTAAAGAATAGGGTGTTTTTTTCTGCCTTTGTGTAGGCATTCTACACATTTTTAAGACTCATGTCCATACCTATGGAGCAAACTTGTGCATAATTGTTCTGCAAAACCTGTTCTGAAATCTGAAGCTATTTAGACCCTTCCCTTCATGCATGTTCCTTAGGACACACATAGTGTTTTGAAGAATGAATGTATCGGTATGACTGTTCCTAAATCAAGGAAATAGAAACCTAAGCACCATTAAAATGCTGTTTGGAATAAATACAGTATTTCTATGCCTTGTGCAAAAGTGACACTTTTTTAATGAGTGGGAAAGTCTTTGACTTCATATTTTTCATTGGGGTTTGATCCTGGTTAGACATTGAAATAAACCATTTATTGGTCTCTAGTGTACAACAGTGTCCAGGATTTTGAGGGACCTTTGTCTTGTTTCTCCATTAGGAAGACCAAAATGACATGCAGTTGTGAGCCAGAGGACCAAACTCACTTTGAGAAGCTGTCAGTTTATTATGTGGTTTCTAGGGTCTCTGGTTGGAAACTGGTGTTTCTGAGTCTGCAGTGCATTTTTTACACCTTCCTTAACAAAGGGTCTGCTAGGAGCACAGCTTGCTTTATTCCCAGTCTGGGGATCTGTAAAACTTTGACGTGTAGCCCAATTATAATTATGTTGGTTTAATTCCCAAAGTGGATGCTCTTTATTCTAGAAGAGGCCCCACTGCATGCAGACAAGAGTATTGAAGGCCCTGAGACGTTAGCATTTGAATGGTTTTGGCTTAGCTTTAAAATAATTATCAACTCGATATAGAGCTCTGGGGAGTGGACTAAAGCAAATGGAAAAGGTGAATTAACTTGGAGCTGTTCCACAAGACTGCGTTAATAGAGCCGCAGCACATCAACACAGTGGCAGATGAAGACGAAAGAGAGGGGTTTTGAGAGGTTGTTTATATTTTGATGCTATTCAGAAGTGAAGTAGATGCAATTGAGAGGCTGCAGTGCGTCCTCTTGTCATTCTTACTCTGCAGCATCAGCCCTTGCATGGCCTAAGTGAGGTTCCTGCAAGTACCTGCACTGTTCCTGCAAGGAGTAGTGAGAAACATTCCTGGCTGTTTTCTGATGTAGGGGAAGCCTTTGACTTGCAGCTTTTGGAAGACTGTGGTGTTTGTCTTCTGGGACTTGATGGCTCTTTTGAGACTTGAAGAAATCTACAACCTCCCTCTTTGAAGAGGGAGGTTTTTCCTGGCTATGATGGAAAATCTGGAAAGAGAAGCAAGTGCATTTCTTCAGGCATGTGTGTGCCACAAGATGACCAAAAGCAAGACTGTTGCCAATGCCTCCTTTTTCTGGAGAGGGAAGGAGTCAAACTTGGAGCTTTTGACTGCCTTCTGGTAGGAGGAGTACTGGGGTTTGGTAGTTCAGGGTGAGTGGAGAAGGCTCATTGTGTTGATGCTGCCTGGGAGTAGCACATAATCCTTTCCCTTGAGTACTCTCTGCTTTTTTTGCTCCTGAAAGATTCCTAACAGGATGGACTTCTTTGAGGTTTATGTGATTGTGGAGAGTCAAGGAGAGCAAAGGAGCATTCTACAACAAGCCCTGGAGGACACTGAGGGAATATTGTGCGAAGAGGACCACAGGTTTTGGGTGGAAGTGTATCGCTGTAGAAGTGAGACTGGAACCAGCCCAGAACTTGGAGAACCAATGTAACCTGCTTTGTGTAGGGTCTTCAGCTTGGAATTCAAACGCCTGTGAACTGGGAGTGGCTCTGGCACTGGAGTCACAAGGTTTACAGGGTGAAGAACCCATGTGCTGGGAGTGAAGGTCTCTTGTCCTCTTAGAGGAGAGTTCTGGGGAACTGAGATGGATTTAGGCTCTCTGTACAGATACAAGTGATCGGTGGGGATAGAGGTGAAAGGGGGACACTGCAGCTTCCTGGGACTCTTGCATGTCACCGTGAGACGAGTTAAAGGCAGGGAGCCAGGCATGTGGCTGAGTATCCATAACAAAGTAAGTTATTGCTTATCAGCTGTTACTTGGTGCTGTTCAGCTCTGTGCATAGGCTCTGTGTTTTGTGAATGTAGCTAAACAGCAGCTAAAAACATTTTCTTGGGACTTTGGCTGGTGTGTCCTGATACTTATCCTGCAGCATCTGTGTCCTGGTTGGTGAGGTAACTGGGTGCACCATGGTACCATGTCACTGTGATCAGGATCTTGGTGGCAAGTCAGAAGAGATGTGATGGCATTGGATTGCATGTTTGACTCAGGATTGTCTTGCTGGAACAGTTCCTGGTAGCACATGTAACATCTCACTGGGGGAGGACTGTGGTTTCTCACAGCTTTTTATTGGTGGGGGGTGTAAGGGAACCTCTCTGCGTGATGCAAAGTCTGGAGGTCTTGCAGGCTTCCTTCTGTGGATCACACTGGCAATGACCCTCAAGAGCAGGCTCAACTTTGGTCTCCCTCAAAGGAGTAGGTCACAGTGAGCATCTGCTAAATTCTTGTGTGGTGATTAAGTGTGCTTAGAAAAGGTTTCTTTCTAAAATGCTGACCAATGTGAACGTGAAGAAAGAAACCCAAAACAAAACCACAGCAGAGGTGAACAGTTGGCTGTAAAATTAATTCTCTGAGGGCTTGGTGTGCCAATATTGTGAAAGAAAAAAAAATTTTTTACTCACAGTTATGAAATATTCTTCCAAAATTGTTAAGGCTCTTTGACATGATTGATCTTCTTTCAGTCCCACAGGTATATTTAGTTGTATGAGAAGAGAAGGATTCTTCTGCAAATGAACATGTTGCAGTTGTAGGAGTTGGTGCATAGACACACAGCGTGCTGACAGTGTGCTTCGTTAACCTTAGCTCTTGAAGGGGCTTTGAGAACAGTTCTTTGAGGTTCTCTATAGCTTATCTCTAGGAGTTACAGCCTTCCTGTAACAAGTGCATAAATAAAAGCTCATTTTCAGTTTAATGTCTTAGCTGTGTAGGAAAGGTTTGGTTGTCCTTTGCGTTGTGCTCTGGGTGGCTCTGCACAGATTTGGACTTGATGTTCCCTGTGGGTCCCTTCCAGCTCAGGATATTCTGTGATTTTGAGATGTAGCTTGTGTGTGTGTGCTCTGTCAGCACTGCTCAGCACCCTAGGAGGATGAGGAATGCCCCAGATTCTGTTCGGAGTGGTACAGTAATTAAAAGATGAACATCGGACAAGCCAAAAACGTCTGTTTTAACACTCTCAATTTACATGTCACAACTGTATGAAAAAGATGTCTGTTAAATGTGTTGGCTGATAACTTGATGCAGCTTGTAGTTTTTACTCAAATTGTTTTTTAGGATTACAGCCAATATGCAATCATCGTTGGTTCTAACAACTGAAGAAAAAGTATCATTAATGTTACCTTTATTGGTGGTAATAAATATTGGTCAAGATGGCTCCAGTAGCTGCTGTGTCAAGAAGCAAGCCAAAGGAAAGAAATTAGGCTTGTATGGCTTAACCATGAGTTACAGCTTTGTGTTAAATTAGGTTTGCTGATCTAGTATTTGATCAGTTTCTTGACACACTGAGGAACTTAAGTATCTAAATGTTACAAGGATAGTCTGTTGATTCTCTGATCTTGGAAGGTCACCTTTTACTTTACAAAACAAACAAAACCCCTGCAAAAACACCTCGTCTTTTTTGTAGGTAATGTAAAATGCATAAATAAAATAATGAACATCATAAAGATTTTCCATGTAAAGCATAAAAAAAAAGCACATTTGATTTTACTCTGAATTGAGATAAAAACTAGAAAGCTAAAATTCTGCTCTATGGAAGAATTCAAGGAAGTAATGAGATTTAAATCCCTGTACTGACTGGCCCTTGAAGCGATATTGTGGCTGAGGTCCTGAAGAAATAGACCTCACAGTTGCTTTTGTGTGTTTAATGTACAGAAGTTTAAATTAACCTAAATGGTTGAACTGTTTTGGGTTTAATTGATTTGATTTTTTGTTTGCTTGTTACTCACCCCAGCTGCCTAATGAAGGTGATTTAAAGGTGATTAAACACTCCCTTCCAATCTGAGACATTTCAGAGATTCCCAAACAGTTCTCCAGATCGTTTGTGTTAGGATGGTGCTCAAACTGGTGGGTACATCTTGGTCTGGGGAGCTGGGAACTCAGCTGGGACTTCAGGAAGCAGAAAAACAAGTTTCCATCTGATTTATGAAATAAGTAACAGGATGATGTTAGCCCCCACACTCCCCAGGTGATCACTGGGTCACCCAAGATCAACTGGTTGCCTTGGGTTAGTGTAGTTCAGTAGCTGAAACTTTGGTGTCCTTTGCTAATAAGCAAGTTTGAGCAGCAAAGTGTTTGGTATTTTTCTTGCATAGTTAGCACTGTGAAGCTGTTGTAAGCCCATTTCCCAATTAAAACCAAACTTTTGAAATGCTCTGTTTGTAAGAGAATGAATAGTCAAAATAAATGTGTTGCTGTCTATTATGGTAAAATGTGGACTATAAAAACTAGGAACCTGGTTTCTGGATGTTGAAGTAGAGGCATAGAGCTGCTGTGGTCCAGGCTTGGTTAGTGGATCTACTGAATGCAGTGTAAAACAAACCTTTCTGAACAGCCCAGACTTACACTGCTTTTGCTGTCTATTACTCTACACAGCTTTTCCTGAATTTTTTTGCCTGAATTTTTGGTTGGGGAAAGCAAAGGTTTGCAGCAGTGACTTTGGGGGCTGTCCATCCCCGTACTGCAAGCCAGCTTGCTCTCAGTAACAGTCAAAAGTCATCTTCTCCTCTTCCATCCTCTGTTGTTATTAAAAAACCTGCCTTTTTCCATGAGAAATGTTCTTTAAAGTCTGTGTTTAGTTAGTCTTAACAATATGGTCATTTGTGTTGGACAGTAATCAACCTTTAGAAAAGAACAAAAAATAAGTGCAAAATCAGATGTAAAATTGGTTATTTAAATTGTGACTCAATTTGGTAATTTAAATCACCTTGATTAACTTGGATGTATTTAAATACATACCAAAGCTGAAATGAATATTCCACCTGTGCAAACATAAAATGTTATATTGAAAATTTCCAAACACCAGGTGAAATTCCAAATGGTGAGGAAGGGGTTTTCGTTGGGATTTCTCTTTTTAACTTTGAATTTTGCTTAGCTTTTCTTTGAATCATTATGCTCACACAGTTACTCAGTAGGGTTTGTTTTGCATTTCTGTAGCTATTTTTTTCCTGGTAATGATCCAAAGAAATTTCCATCCTGGGTGCAGAATTCCCTGTTCAAGTGAAGTGGCTGCAGCAGAAGGGGGAATGTGGCTGTGTTCAGGGGTGTGGGATATTGATTCTGTGGATTTATCCAATGTGAGCTGAGAAGGGGTGGGGTATATGAAGTGCTTTGAAATTATGTTACTGTCGTTTTGTGCAATTCTAAGAATAAGACTGAATTTGAGGGAGGAGGCATGAGGAAGTGGATGAATATGAAACAGTGTGGTAGGTCCAAGGAAACCTTCACCTTTCTATAAGAAAACGTCTTTAATGCCAGTGTGGCATCATACAGCCCTAGAGCTGTGATATGGAGTCCTGGAGCAGCCTAGGAAGGAATGAAATACTCTGTGTAGTGCTAACATAATTCTGTGCAGTGTTGCTTGGCCAGAGCAGCCTGTGTGGACTGGCTGGATTTTCAGGTGGCCAGGATTTTCTCCTGAGGAGTAGTGCAGACCTGCACAGATCCCTAGCTTCTATAGCCCTCCCCAGAACTGCCTGTTTGGCAACTCTGCCCCTAGGACATTTACCACATAGTTATTTTGAAGCTGTTTGATTGCTTTGCAGTCCTCCTTGTGGGAACCTTGGTGGTTTTGGGCTGTGTGCTGTGGTTGCACTGCACTGGCGCTGCTGGTGCGATGGCAGTACAGGCTTTTGCATGGGCAATGGGAGAGCTGTTCAGACATCTTTTGCCCTTTCATCCCCAGCTGGTGACAGGTGAGCTGAGGCTGCCTTGGTATGGTTGTACAGACCATTGAGCAGAGCCTTTGCCCAGAATTCATGTTCCCAGCAGTTTGTAGGCAAGAACTGCCTCACGCTTTCTGGCTCACATGTGATGCTGGTATGAGATTGTCTGCCTCTGGTCATACAGAGGTGTAACTGCTGCAGGACTTGAAAGAAAGAAAGAAAGGAGACTGATGAGTGCAGCAGGGAGATGTACAGTTTAATCGCTGCTTGTGGAGAACTGGAAGGCAATGTACAGTTACAGGTCCAGAAATACTTGGGCTGTCTAAACTGCTGCAGTTCAAGAGCTACTGGCAGTGTTGCTAGTAGTTCTGTTTCTTGCAGTGTCCGGTGTCCAGCAATACTTGTCTTCAGCGAACCCCAGATACTGTGGTGTTGGATGTTTGGTGTCATTGCTGAAGATCACAGCTGGCTGGCACCCCGGCTGTGCCCTGCAGAGCCTGGTGGGAAAGAAGGGAATGGAAAAGATGTTGTTCCCAGCTAGAAAAAGGTAGTTTGAGATCATGCACTGCGTTCAGTTATAAAAGCTACCTGAAAAAAACAAGTGCAAAGGTAGAAGAGGCAGTCAGTTACCTCTTCCTGCTTAGCCTTCTCCTGCTGAGGTGCCCGGGATGAGATGGACCCCAGGCTCTGCCTTCTTGTCAGCTACATGGCTGAAGGAGGAAATACTTAACATTATTGTCTCCCTTAACTTCTTTCTTTGACATTAGTGCAAGTTCAATGTAATCCTTTTGTAAGCAAGGTGACAATGTTTGAATATTATCTACTCTGTGGTATACGTGCAGTTCTTCTAGTGCAGAAAACAGCTGGAAGAGAAGGTGGCCGAAAGGAGAGTGCATGGACTGGACAGCAGAGAACGTGAAGGACAGGGGAGATTCTAGAGAGCAGGGTGAAAACGATGGCTTTGAAGGAGTTGGAGTGAGTGAAAATGATCATAGTGTTAGTAAGATAAAGGGGAATACTAGAAGTACTTTTCTTAGTTAAATGATCTATGCCATGTAACTTTTGTTAAGTAGCTAAATTTCAGTTTAATATGTTCTTGTGAAGTAGGTGTTAAGAAATGCTGCATTGCTCTCCTAATGCAGGAAAAGTCTAGACAGAGAAAAGTTGTTGTTTGATTGTATAAATTAGATAAATATAAATATGAAAAACAAACCATCTCAACAAACTACTTGATGCAGCAGCATCACAACACTGTTTGGTTAGTTTTTTCTGCCAGCCCTGGCCTGGATTATCTTTGCACTGGGAATCCAGGGGGAATATTAGGTGATCTCTTCTGAAAGTTGGGAGCAGAGCAAGAAGGAAGTCTCTTCGTCAGACAACAGCAAGACAGTTCAAGCAAATACAATCTTATCCAGTCATGTGAAATGTTACACAAACAAAAGATGGTTGCGCAAATCAGTAGGGATGCCTTTTATTTTTACTAGCTCAAATTGTAAAATAAGTTCTTGTTATTCAGTCTATTCTGGGAGATTTTTGAGATGTTCTAGTAATTTCTCTGTTTATTGAACTGACATAGAAAAAGACTGTGTTAAAAGCATTGATCAAGAGTTCAGTTATTCAGCTCAGATCCCCTTGTTTACTTGCTGGTGCTGAGTGTGGGTGCCAGCTGCCTATAGTGTGGGCTAGGAACTGCAGGGACATGGGGGGTAGCACCAGCCTGCTGTGAGCAGTGCTGGGTGTGTGGGGAAGCTGTCACCATGCCAGTGCTTCTGAGCACTATTGCTTTTACTTGATCCTCCCTTTCAAAAAAGGAAATAGCTGATAACTGAGTAGATGCCTTGGGAATAGGCAACAGCTGGGTGGAAAGCAAAAATCTGCTAAACCAGTAGTAATTTCTGCGGGGTTGTGTAGGGGGTTTTTGTGTCCATTCAGTAGCAAATTACCATTTGAGTGTATGCTGTTGTTGCTTCCTCAAAGTTGGCTGAAGTTGGCATCAGACATCTATTTGGAGCTGATTGTCATTGCTATAAGACTTTGTTAGAATGGTGGCACAATGTAGTGGTTGGCACTCCATCCTTCCACTTGCAACGTGATGGATTCTGTTCAACAGGAACTATTTTAATTGGTTTCCACTCTGTGTTATGTTAAAACTGTGCTGTGAGATGTAGAAACCGATCACATATGTTTTGTTTGTCCCTGAAAACATACACTTTATTCTGCTCTGGTCATTGAAGTTCATTTTGGGTAATTGTCAGCTGGGAAAAAAATACTTCATTTGGCAGCCCTTCAGCAGCAAGGCAGCTTCCTGTGGCCCAGGAACATAAATTGTATAATTTGCCCAGGGGTGCTGTGCGTTAACAGAGATGAAAATTCCTCCTCTGAGAGAGTTCATTGCCTAGCAGCCAGTAGCGTGGCCAGGGGGAATGGCCGGCACTGTGGGCAGGGATGGGAGCTACCAGGACCGAGGGTGAACCCATTGCAGCCAATCCACCAGCATCCTGCTCTAGGAGCAACGGGTGGGAACACCCCTGCCACCATCACCCAGCTCTGCTTACCCGGTTCTGCCCAGTTCTGTGGTGGGAAGCTCATGCTGAGTTGGAGGCCAGCTCTTCACCAAGGTGTGCTGTCTATTGAGGGAGAAGGTAGGCAGTGAGTGGGTGGAGGAGTTCTTCTGTGGTGGTTACCCATAGGTTCGTCATTCCCTGCAGTGTGATTAGAAAATAACCACTAGTCATGACTTCTGTTAATTAACTACTAAGAGTTAAGTAAATGTTGTCAGAAAAACTAGTCTGTGTTTGGCATGTTTTTCTCCAGAAGAGGCTCGTGCTAGTTGGTGCATGCTCGATTTCAGTGTGTGTCTGCAGCGTGGTTTAATGTTTTTTCTCTATATTGATTTTCATGATTCATTGAACATGATCTAAGCAAAAAGCATACTTAAATGACACTGGAGACAGCTGTCTGTTGAATTGGGACATTTATGCATGCTGACATGGCGCCAGGTTCTTTTCCATTAGTTTATCAAGTAACACACACCAGTAATATTTCTTTGTTTAATTTCCTTTTCTAGGTCACTGGTATGTCACCTTTGTTTGGTTGAAAGAGCCATGGTAAATTCTTACTCTAAACTTTTGTATGAGGTTTGTTGCTGTTGTTTTTCCGATAATCCTTTTGGAGTGGAAGGGACTCTAGGCTGTGTTCGGGAGTCTGTCTGAGGGACTCGTGTCTCAGGAGCGCTGTTTTGGAAGGTTCATGTGGGAAGTTTGGATAACAGCGCTGGAAGCTTATGTGTAGCTTTTTCCAGTTCTAATCTGTCTCTCTTCTTTTCATGGCAGGCTGAAGTTCCAGATGTTGTTTTGGCTTGGAGATAGAGAAGAGGGGAAAAATAAGTATTCTTAATGTTAACAGAGTCAGACTGGCTGGTTCTGCGCTGACAGGAAAATTGAGAGATAAAACCTCCATTAATGGTGCATGCACTGTCTAAGTAACCAATGAAACAATGTTGTCTTCACTGGAAATCAGTCCCAGATTGGCAATGATCAGTGCCAACTGCCAGAGGAGACAGCTGCAGAGGCTGAGGAGTGTTACAGTAAAACTAAACATTAACTTAGCTGGATAGCAGTGGGGCTTTGTTCTGGTGTGCAAATCCACCCCCCTTTTTTTCAACTAAAATTTAATTCTTAGCCCCATTTCTTCTCCCTCCTCAACACACATCTTGGAGTCCTGCTTGCTTACGTCCCATTGCTGATGGTGGGTGTTGGGTGGAGGTGTGAAGCTGCATGAAGGGAAGTCAGGAAAACATCTTTCAGGGTCTGATGGCTTTATGGCTCTTAACTGCTTCAGAGTTTTGTCTTGGAGCACTGGGGTGGTTTTTGAAGCTCATCTTCCTGATGAGCTCTGTTTATTGTGAACAGCAGAGTGGTTTGGGCATGCATGTGCAGGCTTCCTTCTGGAGGAAACTAAGCTGCAAGCTCTGTCTCTGGTGTGTACCAAATGTGCTTCATCCCGAAACGTGGGCGTAAAGGTCTTAGCTTCTTCTGGACAGCTTTGAGCTGTGTGGTAGCAGCAGTTTCCAGTAAAGGGACCAAGCTGTATCTACTCTGAAATAAAACTGCTGAAATGCTTGTTAGGAGCATGTATGGTGGCTAGGAATGCAATGTCCTGTACTCATCTATAGGTTGTGTACAATTTTCCATGTTATATTAAACATACAAATATTCTGTGTCCTGTGTCTCCCCCTGACCTGTTCCTCCTGCCATGCTTATTTCTAACATTTAGGAGCAGTATGCTTTAAAATGATTGCTGCAATTCTTCTTATTTCCTCCTTCATCTTGATGATTGGTATTGTTGTTGTTTGGTGTGGTTTTTTTTCCCCCCTTTCACTCCCATTGTTGAGACTAGGAAATAGCATTTTCTGATCAGTGGCAGACTGGGGAATAGCAGTTTTTGGTCAGCAGCCTGCTTCCCTGTCATGGTGTAGCTGTCCTTCAGGGTTTTCTGACCTTGGTGTGCAGTTGTTGTACAATGCTTACTTCACTTGTTTAATACTATAAAGCTAAAAAGTTAATGCTGCTAGCACTGACTCATTGAAGCTACAGAGGAGCCAAGCTGTTACTGCTCTTCTAGTGGCTGAAGCCTTGTCTTTTTGCTGCTTGAGATTGGGATAAACTTGTCCATGTCACAGTTTGTGTAATCTTTGAAACGAGGGTTTGGCTTTGTGTTTTGGGTGGGTGGAACTGGTTCATGTTGGACTAAGAGTAAGAGATACTTGGGGTGTGTACAATCTTAGCCAGTTGGATGTGCCTGTTAACATAGGCTAGGACTGTAATGACTTAACCAATTTTGCCTTGGTTTGCTCGTACAGAGGTGGGAGTACCTGCCTGGAGCCTGCTGGCTGACCAGCTGTGGTTGTGTAAGCATTGCCTGATGCACAGAAACACCATTCTCAGAAATTCTACAGGACTGGGCTGTAGGAAACACTTCAGAATAAATGGGCTGTTACACCTTTGCTGGAGGAAGACACAGAAAGAAAACTTGGGCGTAGGAGACTCCTGCTGCCTACCTTTGTGCTGCTCTGCATTCCTTCGCTCGGCTGCCCGGAGGCAGCAGTGGGGTGTCTTGCTCATGTGGTTCGTGATTCAAGCCAAGCCCAGATGTTTTCATGCCCAGTCTGGCCCATTTTCTGAGAATAATTGTGGATGTCTCAGTCCATTTTATTGTGGTTTCCTTAGTGTCTAGTCCAGCTGAAGCTGAGATGATTCTTGTCCTAATAGAACACTCATAAGCAACTATGGCAGCTACTGCCTTGTCTCTGCAACTGTGTGCCTGCTAGCTTCAGAGCACTCGAGAGTTAGATCCTTGCTGCTGAGAACCTGAGGTTGGTTTTGTTGCTGTTTTTATCTGAGTGGCAAGTTTTGCAGCATGAAACTCAGAAGAGTCTATTCTGTGGCCAGGAGATGGGTGGAAGCTCCAGAGTCCTCTGGAGGTAGACCTGACCTTGCTGACTGATCTGGCTTTCCATTTTTATTGAGCAGCAGTAAGGACGTGGAAACCTTCTCATGCTGACTGTTGGACCCTTTCGTCAGTATTATCTGTGCTGACAGAGTGATGACAATAACCAGCTAGGGCATCCCAAAAGCCTTGAACAGTGCTTTTTGCCCCATTTGTACAACGGTTTCCATAAAAGATTATTTATGGGGATGCATATTCACTGCTTTAACTTGCATATTCTCATCTCGGAGGAGAAAGGCTTTATGCCAAATACTTTCTGACATTGAAAGGAAGTGGTGTGGTCACCTACTGTCTATGAGCAAGTGCTGTCCTTTCTTGTATCCTGTTCAGAACAGTTTCTTCCTCTACTACTTCCCATTAGTGAGAAGGGCTGTTGACCCAATGCATATTTGAATTGCTTCTCTTTTCAGAAGCAGTTCGTGGAGGTTATTTTTGACTTCTTGCCTTTAGCCTGTTATATTAACAGTCATGTCTGGATCCTCCATGTGAAGGTGCTGAACCTTGGACATGCCAGTGGATGTTTCTCATAACCTCACTTTTATCAAGAGGGTATGGCATCATTTCTAGATGATCACAGACAAGTTGCTCTTAGGTAGTTGTTCATTCACAGAACCAAAGCTAGACATGTCTGTGAAGAGAATTTTAGCTTGCATTTTGCTTCACGTTTGCAGCTAGGAATATGTGCGAGGTCAGCCATGGTAATTTAGCTGTTAAATAGTAATTTGATTGCTCTTGGCATCTATAACAGCAATTAAAACAAAAGTCTGGGTGAATATATGGAATGGTTTTCTGAAGATGCACAAGTAGAGTTGGGTTTGGTAAGGCCATGTGAGACGTGTGAACTTGAAAGCTAACAGCTAAAGAGATGGAAAGGGAACAGCTCTGGAAAGAAGTGTCAGAATTATATATGTTTGGAATAAATTTGATGTAGGAGAAGGTGACAAGATGCCTGATTATTAGATGGAGGGTTGCTTAGTATGGCCATGATGAACATCAGTTGTTAAGTATGAAAGGGTAGCTCTGTTACCAGGAGGGACACAGATGTTTGCCTGGGAGATCAAAACATGGCTCAAGCAGCAACTGAGGAATGTCAAGACAGAGGAATTTGGAAAGAAAAATCTGAAGCTGTTTTGTCATGCAGGCTTGAATGTTAGCTGGATTAGTGTGGGCAGGTGAGGCTGCTACAGGTATGACCTGAGCAGAACAGAGACCTGTGTTTTGGGTTGTGGAGCCTTACGAAGCCTCAGGAGAGGAAGGAGGACAGCTTGCAGGGTGCATTGAGGGAGTTGGAGCAGAGCAAGAGGCAAAGATCATGGTGGAAGCTGGGAACAGCAGCACAGGCAACTTCAAGGTTAATGTCGCCATCGTGGAGGGAACAGAAATATCACTGGAGAATTCTAGGATGAAGAAACCCCCCAAATGTTCTTTACCTCACTAGCTTCTTAAACTCAGCTTTGGGTAACATTGATCTGAACTTCTGATGTTGCATTTCTAGGTTTAATGAGGTTCTGCACGCCTCTGCATGTACTGTCCAATTTGCATGATGTCAGCAGAAGAAGAAAAGTTGCAGACCACCATGCCTGCAGCAAAGAATCACAGAATCATTAAGGTTGAAAAAGACCTCTAAGACCCAGGCCAACTGTTAAATCTAACACTGCCAGGTCACCACTGAACCGTGTCCCTAAGCACTACATTCACATGTTTTTCGTATTTAAGAACAGAATAATATGGCTCTGGCCTGTCCAAACAGGCAGGACCAAACTGTAGAACAATATTGTTAAAATTCTGTGGTGGTGTAATATAATCTCTGAAGAATTTTGCTCTCTTGTGCAGCAGGGTGTTTCCTTTGTCTCTGGGTTACTAATTGCGTTTGGCTTTTTGGACTCTGGAGCAATAGTTAATGAAAGAATCTGGGGAGATGAAAGGCAGTTCAGTGACACGTGCTCATGGAGTGTTAGGAACTTCTAAGTCTGATTGTTCTAGAAGTATTTTGTTAATTTGTATTTGGCTGCCTGATGTTGGGGAGCAGTTTAAATTCTCCATGTTGCTTGCCCTTTCTGACTTTGTAGCACCCCATCACTCCTGAGGAGTGCTGCTCTACTCCCAGCATCACCCATGAGCAGGGAGCTGGAGGTGTGAAGCCTGGCTCTCAGGAGTGCCTCCTCTCCTCCGCACCCGTCACACGGCAGCAGTGCTTGCTGCCCAGCAGCTCTCCTCAGCTTTCCCCTGTGCTGAGGTGCTACTCTGCACATCCTCCTCTCCTCCTGCTCCTCTTTACAGGTGTGATGGCTGTATTTTAACCAATGGCTGTGTTTGCTGTGTCATGCTGCAGTTATGTTATTCTGCCGATGCGATGAAATGGTTGAAAAAACATTTTTTGTAGCTAATTTTTATCAAAATATCCTGAGTTGCATTCTTGTTGGAATGCTTGGGGTAAGGGATGTGAGTAGAGTATTCTTGTGGCAGGAGACTGTGAAAGGAACTGTAGAGGTTCAGATTTATCCAGGTAGGCAAAATCTGGCTAGGATTAGTGATGTGCAAATGAGAGTCCTCCCTGGTGGTGGAATACCTGCACAGATAAGTGACACCCAGGGAGTCCTGTGGCAGTAAGGGAGATTCCAGCAGCCCCTTCCATTCATTCACTCAGTTTGGTTCCGAGTGATCTGCCCTGATAGCATCAGAGGCTGAAAATAAAAAGCATTTGCACCTCTTAAGGTCCCTGCATATCTGAAAACACAGAGGGAGACTGTAGTGAGACACTGCTTAATTAATACATGTGCAGGAACTAGAGTGCAGTGTAATCTTTCAGCAGAGCTTTCCAGAGTGAGGGATGGTATACACATATAATCAGACACTAGCTTCTCTACTTAAAAGAAAAAAAACCCCAACCAAACAAAGCCCCAAAAACCATAACCATACCCAGAAAACCCACCCAAGGTGAAGAAAAGAGTATTTAAATTTGTTTTCAAACGAAGATAAAAAGCCTCACAAAAGGAAAAAAAATAAGGGAAAACCAGGAAAAGGCTGAACTTTTTTTGAGGAAAAATTAGGACATCTTGGTGGGACAGAAACTAAAGATTTATTTTCAGAAGTGTTTGTTGAAGTGTTCTGCAAGAAGCTTTGAACAGGCAGTGGATGTTATGTTTAAACAGTTAAAAATCCTGATCTTCCAGTAGTAGTCATTGATCTCCTTTAGACAGTAACTGCAATCATCTCAGTGTTTTGTTAGGATTGTAACGTAATTCTCTGGAAGAGCTAAAACAAACAGTAGGACAGGGCCTTTGGGCAGGTATTCAGTATCTCAGTAGTGTACACAGACTGTGACACAACCTTGGACTTCTGTAGGCTTTGACATAGGTGCAGTGGTTTTGGTACTTGGTTCCAGTCCAGTGGGATGATGTAACGTATTTGACTGTCCAGTAAAATTGCAGTGCAGAGCAATCTTCTGTCCTACTGTCTTGCAGGCTTTCTTCTAAGACTTTCCCCAGGCTGATTGGGGTGTATGGGTTTGCAAGAGTTGAATATGATTTGGGGACACACCACCAGTTTCTCTTAAGTAGTGTCAGGGAATGGTAAGGACCAGAATGCAGGAGGGCTCTTTGCTGAGCCAAGCCTGTATGAGAGGGGAGCTGGCAAGGGCTTGTTGTAAGGAAAGTGAGGAATAAAAGTGGGAGTTTTCATTTAGATTTAAGAAAAATTAAAGTAAAATTTAAAACCCCAAACATCGCCCCCCTACCTTCCCCCAAAATAACCAACCCCCAAACAACAACCAAAAAACAACACTACCACCCAGAAACCACAAAACAATGTAGAGGAATGTTCTGATGAAAGTATTTCTTTACTTGGCAGATTGTTAGGATTTTGCTTTAAGAAGCACATTTTATTTGGAGAGCTGGAGAGGTGATTGTTAAGACCCTGTTGCCTGTTTTGCTAGAGAAATTTCTCATGGAGGGACTCAAGGTCTATTTTCCCCAGGATAGTTACATTTTTGGGGGGCGGAAGACTGGGGGCTTTGTGTTTGTTGTTTGGTGGTGGTGGTTGTTTTAAAATCAACCTGAGATTTTTCTGGCAGTGAAGAGATGCTTGTCTCCAAGATGAGCTGTGTTCCCACCAGCTCTCCACGTGGCACTGCTGGGCTAAGCCTCGCACACTGTCACAGTGAAGACCGAGCAGCGTATGATCTGCTGAGTGGCCTGGTCTGGCTTACCCTGTGGCCTTGATGATCACCACAGCTAAGAAGAGGGGTGAGAGACTGCTTGGAGCGATGGCAATGAGCTGAGGACATGGTGGGACAGCCAGTTTTGACACTGCTCTGTCTCAGATTGGTCCAAACTGGTTGTGACACCATACCTTACTAACACTTGGCTCTGCTCCTGTGTCAGTCTGTATGCCCTTTCTATGCAGATGTGAATTAAGCTCAGGGTTTCTGCCCAAACTTCTTGTATTCCTCACCTGTCAAGACAGATGTGCCCAGATATAAGTGGTGTTTGAGAGGCAGTTTTGAAACGCCTGCAGGCTGTGAAAGTGTGTTCCTCCTTCAACTCCTTTGTCACGTACTGCACAGATAATACCTTTAACAAATAAAGTATTGCTAATGGGATGAAAGCAGACCAAGCTTTGAGTAAGTTAAAAGTAAGTAGGAGTTACTCTCTGCATTTTGGGTTTGTGTGGTCATTTTACTTTTCCTAAAGAATGCAGAAACAGCTTTTACAGGCAATTTCTGATAGTTTGTCAGTTGAAAATATTTTTGTTTGGGTCTTATTCATAGCTGGTGGATAAGTCCAGGTTTTCTGTTTAGCTTAGAGGGAATTTATATCTTCATTGGGAGTTCTGTGCTGAGATCTGAGGGCAGATACTGGCTTCCGAGAGAGAACAGTTAATTCTAGGGGAAAAAGTATTGTGTCTTGCAGCAGGGTTTCAAAGGATAGTTCTCTTGTGCTCAAGGCCCCAGCACAAATTAAGTCACCAGCTGTTAGTGGAAATTGTCTCCACTTTGTGTGCACACTTGGAATGGCCGTAGCAAAGTTAGTGGTACCCAGGGTTGTCTGCAGCTCTGAGTTGTTTCTAATAGGGAAAATGTCCAAGAAACTTTATGTGGTAGCTGTGCAATGGAGCCTGTTTGTGGCAGCTTGAGAAGGCAGCGTTCCCCTCTGGTAGGAACTGTCAGTGTGCCATGTAATAATACCTGTGCAGCAATAAAAGGCATGTAGTATAATAAAATAACATCTTTGTTTATATGTGAAATACATGAGAAGCCACAGTAATTCATGTATTCCTAACAGTGTCTTGAACTGATGCCTACTCGGTGCCTCGGGCACATTCATTGTTAGATGAAGCTGCTGAATGCTTGGTTGTTCACTTGGCTGTCTCATGGAAGTGCTTGCAAACTCATACCTGTTAATTTGCTTGTATGAACAGAACTATGTGAGTTGGTTCTTTGCACACCCAACTTTCAAGCTGCTCACAGTGATGACAGGATAGGTGAACCATATGCAGTAACCAGTGAGCAAGTGGTTTTAGGGGCTGTTGCTGTGTGCAGGCTGTTTTGCCATGCAGTGTTAAACCTTGGTGGCTGCCTCCTGGTGAATTTATTTACCCTGCAAGGTGACAAATGATATAGAAAGTTACGTGTGTGGCTTCAAAAGCACGAGGAAGTTGCAATATATATTGGTGTTTTCAGATCAATTTAAAAATGTCTGTTTACTTCATCGTTTGAGTAAGGCATCTGTTGTTGGGTTGTCTCAGACACAACCTGGACTTTTACACTTGGGCTTTCTAACAAGCCCATTCTGCCTTCTGTCTCCTTCAACCGTGCAGAGAGGTTCTGCTGACTACATGCGAGATCATGAGTTCACCTGCTCACCAGCTAAGTGCGTGGGGAAGCTGTTGTTACTTGCGGTTTCTTCTATGCCCCCTGTGTGTCCTGGGCCTTCAGCTGCTCTGTTTGTTCTCCAGGGATGATCCCTACTCTGGTCACAGGAGCCCTGCCTTCACTCCGTTAAAGGAGAGGCTCTGTGGGGTGACTCCTGCATTTCCATCCTGCTCAGGAAGGGGCTGGGGCTGCTTCTCCTTCACTCTGTCTAGGTAAGGCTTCCTCCTCTCTTGGGTAAGTGGTCGTGTTGTCCCTCCGTGTTGTCATATGTCTGTCTCCCCACCCCAGCGTTGTGAGGGTTACTCCTTTGTGGTCCCCTTTCTGCAGTTGGTGTGTCAGCTGGAGCCTTTGGGTGACAGCAGAGGCAATAAATGGATTCTCACTTGGTATGCCAGGAGGGAGACCCAACAGGATTTTATTTCTGCAAGTGACACTTGTGCTTTGTTACCTCTTTCTTTTAAGAACCTAGGAAGTGGCTCTTTGTGAGCACATTCAGAGCAGTCAGCCTCCTAAGGAGTGGCTTTTGTAACATTTCACATCGTGTAAGTTGTTTTCCTTCTGGTGGTTTTACTCTTTTTCAGCAGTGTTGTGATTTTGCTTTGTACATAGGGAGTATAGGAGAACCAGTGTCTCGCACACACTTCACTTTCTCTGAGACATTCAACCCTTCGAGGTGGCAATCTTCTAGAGATTTTCTTGCGCTGGAGTGTATTGCTGTGTGCCTTGGGCACAGGTGGTTGCCGAATGGGAGTTTGTGGCTGGCTTCCATCGTGCTGAATTCTGGCCACAAAGTGGAGCCTTTAAGAAAGGCATACCCATGGCTGCCGTTCCCTGGCGCTGGGAATGCCTTTGTGTGTGCTGTGCTGAGGCTCTGAGTTGGTGTGAGTTTCAATTAAAAAAAAAAAAAAGCAAGCTGTGAATGATTGCTTTTAAATACACATCTTTCCTTCTAAAGAAACAGCTGTTGATGAATTTAGAATGTGTGTGGCTATTGTGGATGGTAGAATTACAATCCAGCATTATGGATGTTTGCTTTTGATACGAATCTAATGAGGTACATGCAAAATATGTACAGCCCTTGGGCTCTTGGCGAGCTGCCATCGGGACTGTCAGTGGTGGTGTGGGTGCTTCTGATCTCATCAGAAAAGTCTGAGCTCCTCTAGTGGTTTGTGTTCCCATGTCTGTGTCATACTGAGATGAAATGTAATCTTAAATTTCTTCACTAATTGGCCTTGCTCATTTGTCTGGCACAGTCTTTGCTCTGTGTCAGGGTGGTGGCATTAAAGTGCTCTTGCCCCACAGCCTGGGCTGGTGTCACTGTGGTGGATCATGTCCTCCAAACTCCTGGTTCTTCTCTCCCCTGCGCTTGCTGCAGCAGTGATCTCAAGTCCTGGCTGTAGACATGAGGTGTCCCCACACCCCTGCGTTGCTGTCAGGCCGTAAAGGAATGATTTGGCAGGAGACAAATATTTCTCTTAGGAAGATAAAGCAATTTGCTGTGAAGGTGGAAGAGGTATTGGGGTTTCCAGGGTAGAGTCTTTATGAAGTATTGAGACTTAATGAATACAAACTGTAGGAATTCTGTCAGTAGTTTTATCTAGAACAATCAGTTGTACATCTGCATGCTAATTGGGGTATCCTGTCTGCCATGTGATATGCTCATTATAGTTCATTTAGGCTTTTGAAAACAGCTTGATTGATTCCTGCTTTGAAATCCGAAGCTGGCCTCAGTGTAGATACCCAGTGCCTGCTCCAGTTCACTTCATCATCTGCACTGCACAGCAGATTTGTTTGGAAATCTGTTAGCTGCCACTTGAAAAAGAGACTTTTCCATTATGGCCTGTTGCAAGTTTCAGGTTTTCTAATTATATGCTTTTGTAGGAAAAAGTTAAAGCCACATGACCTTCTTTTCAATGTAGATGAATGAAATCCACAGCTGCTGTATCCTCTCTCCAGCTGCCTTGTCCATGCCCTCTGCTGACTACCATGGCTGGGACAGCTCTCCATGGGACACGCTGAGGAGTTGCCTTCAAATCATAGCGAGGATTGACATGTCTAGCAAGGAAAATACATGTTGTGCATTATTTGCTCGTTGCTTTTGAGTTCCTCTTTCTTTTATCTGGGTTAAATCACGGTGCCTTCCCTTTTAAAAGGGTGCTGGGGGATTGCAGATGACTGTAAAAAATCAGAGCAGCATTTTGGAGCTGCAGGACACAGTGGCTGCATCCCTGCCCCAACACCTGCAGTGGCCCTGAGCAGGTTGGTGCTCAGTGGTACCCCTGCAGAGGGGCTTCCTGGCCCTCGACCCTGCTCCCATGATGAGTGATGTGCTCTCCAGGCTTATTATTAACTGCTGATCGAACAGGCGTGCGGCAGACACGGCATACCCCAAGCAAAACGGCAACCAGCAGGGGACTGTGACACCTCTCCTGAGACTCTGGCAGGATTTCAGCAGTTATCCAGCTGGGCTGAGAGCAGACATCACTTGATCTTACCTGAAACATTCTCTTGTCTTGGAGCAAGGGTTAAGGACTTGACATGCTTTTAATGTAGTGAAGAGCTTTATTTGTTATTTTTGATTTTTAGAGTTAATGTGCTTGCTTTGAAATTGTTTTTGAAGGAGAATCAGTATTTTGCAAAGGCTGGAGTCTCCCTCCCAACTCCTTCCCTCCTCTGGTCTCCCAGGCCCAGAAGACCCAGTTGGGAAGGTGTAGCTGGGTGGTGTGGGCAGCTTGCCAAAGGCCCCAGAGCTGTGCCCAGTCTGCACATACATGGCACAGGATTTTAGTTGTCAATAAGTACATGCAGGGTGTGTTTTTTCTTGTAGGCTGTTATAAGTATGCACAGCACTTCTTAGTGAGAGCAGACAAAATGTTCTTTAAGGCTTTTGGGAGAATGAATGTCTCCAGGAACAAAGTTTCACAGAAGCAGGGTTTGAATTCTTAGTATTTGCTTTTTTTTCTTTGAGGACCATGCATGCTGTGAAATGCATGAAGTCTGTTAATGGTCTGATTTTTATTGTTGTTTGCATTTGTAATAGGAAAAGTCTATTCATAAGTGTAACGCTACCAAAGAGGCTTGCACAGATAGCTGCTGGCTAATGCAGGGCTGGGTGTGAATCACTCAGCAGGCCTTTCTGTAGACATTGGGCAAGCTGTTCCTGGCTGACAAGACCAGGATCGGGGCTGGAGCAGCTTTGGACCCAGCTCCCACCCATCCCTGCAGCTGAGTCACCCAGGTGGCTTCACACAGTGTGTCTACCTCTGTGGCAGCCCATGGGCAGGGAAAGGAGACCAGCCCCCTTTGTAAGGTGCTTGCATGCACCCAACACAAAAATGTGTGATTTCAGGTATGTTACTGAATAAAGCCATCCTTGGGCTTTGTGTCTTTAATTCCCTTTTTTGAGATGGGACATAGTCACTAGAGGTCAGCTCCCATGGGAGCTTGTTTACCTTTTGGGGGGGGAGGGAGGGAGTACAGTTTGGATTTCTTCCCTTTTCCCCCTGAAAAATACAGAGCAGGAGCTCATGTGTGTATATATGTATTTATATCTTTTGTCTTTTTAGGGAGTTGAAATAAACAATTTGAAAAGGAAGTGAATAGGGACATGAAACTTGCAGAGTTCTCCTGGCTTCCATACTGCTGTTTGTTTTCTGTATCCTGAATTCCTCTTCTCTCACCATCTCACATTTCTTGTGGTCAGCCTCCTTTCCTGGCAGAGCTGAACCGAACTCACTGCAGGTTCCTCTCCATCTCTCTATGCCTCAGCCAGGTTTGACCAGAGGAAGGGCTGGAACAGTGGAGGCTGGGTGGACTTGCAGATGGTGGATGGCTGGGAGGAGGGAGGGAGCCCTGCGGATGGGAGCTGCTGTGTGAGTGGGTCAGAGGTGGTGTGGTGGCTCCTCCTCAGCAGAAAACAGCTGTGGTCTCTCTTTAATTGGACATGGAGAATGCAACCCTGAATTACAGATCTGTAGAAAATCCAGTAACCACTCTGCCTGCCGGCAGCATGCTGCTGTCTAATGTCTCAGCCCACTCTGTGTGGTTAAATTCATCTTTTATGTCCCATAAAGCCCTTCTCCCTGTGCTTGGTATCCCTGCTGGGCTCACCCAGGGCTCCCTGGGGCAGCTGGCTCGCCCAGCTCTGCTGTGGCTGCGGGCTGGCAGCGCTACCATCAAAGTCTTCTGCCTCTGCTCTTTGAACCATGGATGTGTTGAAAGAAAGAGGGCACGTCTCATGAGCCACCTTTGTCTAGACTTGCAGAGAGTTATCCATGTGTAATGCTGAAGAAAACGCTGGAGTAAGCTGTTCAGCCGAAGGAAGCGTGCGTAGTGGCTGGGGAGGATGGTATCACTCTCATGTCCTGCAGCCATCGATCCCTTGGAGGAATGAACCCCAAGGGGCTGATCTGGAGCTTTAAGCACCAAATCCTTCCCTGGGACAGCTCTCTTCTCCTTTAAACTTCCTAGATAGGATCACTCACTGGCCATGCTAACTTCATTTTGTGTTTGAAGGAAATTACTTAGGAAACAGTATACAGTAAAGAGACCAGTCAGCCTTTGTTGTTCTGAGTTTTGTGTAAAGAACTGATGGGAAATGTTGCTGAACACTGATTTTGGGGTGGTTACATTGTAGGACCACAGTGAAGGTGTCCGCAGCTCTCATGTCTCTTCTCTTTCCGTAGCTCTACAATGGTGGATGGAGTTATGATCCTTCCTGTGCTGATGGTGATGGCGTTTCCCTCCCCGAGCTGGCAAGGTGAGTGATATTTGTGGTGCTGTGTGCTGCTGGAGGAGCTGCCAGCTCTGTTCCACATCACCCTGCTCTCTTCACCAGCTGATGGCCTGGGCACTTTCCTCTCAGGAATAAGATCTTTGAGTTCCCATTTCACAGTTACTTCAAAGGGTGTCTGTTACTTGTTTACATATAAAGTTTGTAGCATGTGCAATTGGCATAGATTTTGCCAGGGCCTGGGGAGGGAAGTGGGGAACCCTCTTTGAACAGCAAATTACCAAGCTCTGTATTAGTAGGTCTTCCTGGCCCATGGGCTGAGATGTAGTCATGTTACTCACGTTCCTAGGTGAAGTTTTTTCTCTGGGAGGGCTCTGGAGTATTTATTAAGGTGTTTGATAACTTCTCTGTGATTGCTGCAGTAAGGTCTTTGGATATGGAAAGTTACTTTTCCATATGTGGGTCATGCAGCTGTGTGCACGTGAAGGTTTTACAACGTGCAGTGTGTTTAAGATTTGCCTTGGCAAAATGGGAGAAGGGTGGTTCCCCTGCTGTGGCGAGGCAGGAATGGTTCATGTGGAGGTCTTTTAGATGTTCTGAGACACGACCTCCTGAAAGATGAATACTTGCTACTTCACAAACAACCTTTCAAAAAATGTTGAATAAAGGTTTTCTGGAAGTAACTTGATTTTCTTGATTTTTAAATGGACTTGAAAGGTGTTTGGTGTTTGTTTTGGCACATCTATGCTCTTTTGTATTTACCCTGTGAAATCCCTTTCTGAACTATTCGGCTGAAATACATTTATTTTCAAATGTTGATGCAAATAATAAAAGGCAGAGTATATTAAATGGGATGTAAGAATGGATGGTGGAAGGTGAAGATTAAAAATGCTCAGAGGTTTAGTGGTTGACTTCAGTCATGTCTATGAATAGGAAATTGAGACTAAATTTAAAAAGGGAGGAGTGTTGGATTGATGTTTGTGGGAATACGTTAAACTAATGTTATTGTTACAATATCTTGAAATAGGGTCTGGTAGCAGTTATCACACTGTACCTTTTTATCACTCTTGAAGTGCAGCTATCTGCTTCTAGAAAACATTTTCTTTCAGCTCCCAGAGCTATTTATATTAAAGATGGTAACATTAAACCACCTACTTTTAACACCCTTAATGTGTGGAGCAGAGGACGGAGAAGAGAAACACATGGGAAAGGTGTGTGTTAGAGTGTAAGGTTCTGGCTGAATGTGCAGAATGGGCACTTAGTCTGGCTGCTTGGGGCAGCCGGTGGAGCAGCATTGTTAGTGACCCTCTCCTGCCAGAGCTGCCTGGACCTGACTCTTGAAGAAAGGGAAGTTTGGTTCTAAGAACTTAACCATTATTTTTTGGTTGAAAAGATGCCCATAAGTGATCAGCAGGGGAAGAGTCACTAAACTAGTGCCAGGGCGTTTTCTTTGTTTCCCAGCTGCTTGTGATGCTGGAGGTGCAGGTTCGTGCTTCACCTGGAAGCACAGGCAGAGGTGCACCAGATGTGCTACTGGAACAGGCTTTGGACAGGCTTTGTATGGGGCAGGAGCTTGTCAGCAGAGATGTGCAGATATTATGTTCTTTCTGTCTGCCTGCCTGCCTGTGCTGATGGCATGTGAACAGTTTCCTATTCATGACATGGAGCTGCTGTGCTGAGGGAGAGCTTCTGCAATAACACTGTTTATAGAACTCTGTGCTTGGACCTGCATTTCTCTCCTGTGGTGATAGACGTCCTGTGAAAGACTTGGTAGAAGAGAGAGCACAGTCTTGGCTTTTCTTGCTTTATTCCTTCCCTTGTGCTTCCTATGGTGAGTTTTGTTTTTCTGTGAGCAGTTACTTGTCTAACACATAAACAAATACTGCCTTTGCCCATTTTGATGTTTTCTAGTAGAAATGCTGTTCCTTTTCCTTTGGAAGCAATTTCCTGTTTCCAAGCTGGTTGTAGAGGAACATTGGGGAAGGCAGAAATACCTAGTGGACCGCTCAGTAAATTTTCTCTTCATCTAGGTTTTGGTTTCCTCGCTAGCCAGATGTGTGGTAGCAGTGGGAGAATTCAGCACTTTGGTCCTTGAGTGGCTGAGGTAGTAAGCCCAGAAGGAGAGACCTGAGTTTGGAGTATTTTCTAAGGGAAGAGTGTGCCTTTGGAGATCCTCTGAGGGAGTGGAATGTGATCCTCTGCTCTCTCCCTCCTTTACCACCCCCTGTATTTTATCACAAATCAGTCCATTTCCTTTCAGTGGGATTTGGATCAGGAGCATCGTGCATAAAGTGTTGCTGGTGATTCTGCTCTCTCTAGTGCCTAAAGGAAGTGTCTGGGACATGTTCTGGTCTGGCCAGCACAGCTCACCTGCCAGTGCAGCCTATCTCCTGGATGTGAGGACTGAGTAGACTTGAAACGGGTCTCATGTCATGCCATGGCCGGGCAGTGTTTGGAAGCTATGGACACTCCAGAAACTCCTGTCTGGTCTGTGAAAGCTGGCTCTGGGGAGAGCCAAAGCCCATCTCCAGCAGCTGTGCTGCAGAGCTTTGTAGCTGACTGTGGAGCATTGGTGCTGCTTCTGGTGTAGGTTTGTTGGTAATATGGAGATCAATAATAAGGCTAAAAAGCTTAATTTAGCTTAGTGCTGGACAATTCAAAGGCTCTTGTTCAATTAATAAATCCTACATAAAATAAATTCCTGTAGGTTGCCCAGGGCAATGATGGAGTGTTCAGAAAATGTGTAGATGTGGTGCTGAGGGACATGGTTTAGTGGTGACCCAGCAGTGCTGGGTTAATGCTTGGGCTTGATGATGTTAAGGGTCTTTTCCAACCTAAATGATTCTGTGATTCTGAGATCATTATTATGGCTGTTGTATAATGGTTTTTACTGTGCACGTTGAGAGAGAAAAAACTGACTGGAGTAGTCATCTCTACAAGCATCTTATTTTCTGTTACCCTGAAATGGCTAAGGGACATAAATGGAAGCTATCCACTGAAAAAGAGCTGTCTAATGTACAAGTAAATGGACTCTAAAGAGATTTTAATTTGTCCAAGTCCTGCATTCCTTCATCTTCATTATGCTAGGAAGCCCTAGCAGATCCCCTCTCTTCCCCAATCCTGGTCATTTAAAAAGAATGTTGCTGCTTTTAAATACTTTGGTCTTCGAGCGTGAAGTTCCTTTCGTGCTGCTGGAGCTTTCAGCAGCTCTCTGAAATAAGCTTTGGCTATGATTTGTGCCCTTTCTGAGTAGATGTTAACGTTTTCCATGTGAAAGGGGTGGTCCCAGGCAAAGCCTCACAGCAAGCCCACAGGGGTAACAGCCCCAGTACGACTCTGAGCAGACTGGGGTTGGAAGCTGGGTCCTGGTGGGGCCGAGGGCTGGGATCGGTCGCATGTGCCCGAGGTTGGCCGATGACTGCAGTGTCTGTGCATGTTCAGTATGCAGCACAGCTGTGGGCTGGAGCAGAGGAGAGCTCCAGGGGGATCTTCTCTGCCCGCTCCTCTGTGACTGACGCTGTCACTCCTCCTTGCTTCCCCTCGCTCTTCGGTGAAGAGGAATCGATTAGGTGGAATTGTTCCTCTTAAACTGATGCCATTATAAAGCCGTGTCTTGGTGAGCAAAGGACTAGTTTGCATAAGGCTTTTTAACCTCTGTCCATCCTTGGCCACCTGGCTTTTTTTTTTTTCCCCAGCCACATACTGAGAGGTCTTGTGGTGTCATGTAGGTTATCGCTCCAGAGACTCGCTTGCATGCGTGTGGTAAATGTGCTAGTCTTTATCTGCAAGGTGAGATTTAGTTCTGTGAGGGGCAGGGATGATGATCCTTATGGTCCCTTCTAACTTCTGTAATTCAATGGGATTTTGAAAGGGAGGGTACGCAGTGGTGGTGCTGGAAGGAGATGGTGTGATGTTGCTAAAGCCTTGCTTTTAAAGGTATATGTAGTATAATTGGAGACTGTCTTTAAAAAGAAAACTGAGACTCTTATAGTATGTTCTCTTTTAATACATTTTAAATTTACTTCAGTATTTGCTGACCACATCACTATTAACATGGGCATTTTTTCAAGTCAAAACTGGTTGAAGAAACTCTTGCTTTAGTGCTGATAAGAGAAGGTAGCCAAGTGCCTATTGTACTGTTTTGATGGAAAATGAATTGCTCTTCTACATGTGAAGAGATCTCCTCAGAATTAAGATCTGTTACTAGAAAAAATCTCTAGTGTATTTGGAGATAAGTGGTTTGATGTTTTCCCAGACAGTTAAAGATGTTTACAGTTCAGGAATTCGACATAAGTACGAAATAAAACTGGGTAGGTTGGCAACTTCACATAGAAGCAAATAACCTCTTGTTGTTTCCCTGCACTCGTACATTTGCATCATTCACCAGCATTCCCAGAGAGCTGTCATGAGGTGGATTGGGGCTGTGTGTCACGGGCACTGCCCGCAGTGTGACTTATCTTGGGCAGTCACCAAGGGATTAAACACTGCATCATCCAGTTCCCTGAGTGAAGTGTGGGGTGTCTTGGGTCTTGTTCTGTTGAGATACCTAGATAATGAGAGTCAGCAGTCTTAGTTACAGACTTTTGCGAAGTGAATAAGCAAACAAAATAAAGGAGCTTTAATTTTAACACTTTGATAATAATGAGCTAATAAACCAGATGATGAGAAGTTAATGCAAATCTCTGTCCTTTTGTGTGGCATGTCAGATTTGTGTGTGTGTGCACCGTAAGTGCCAGAAGTGAGTCTCTCTTCCAAAACAAAAATACATGCAGTAGACGTATTTAGGTAATGGAAGTATTTTAAGCTTGGCTTCTTGCCTGCATGTGTTGCCTGACAGCTGTGTGTGTAGTTGGCCTGACAGCCTTCCACACTCGGAGCTGTTGTTGAGGAGGTCCTTACCTCTGAGTGTGTGTGTCAGGGGGAGCTGATCTTCTCCAGTCACAGTCTCCTGATTTGCAACTGGTGTTTCCTGGTCCCGTCTGACCTGCAGACTTGCTCGGGGTTGCTGTGGATAAGGATTGCCCAGTCCGGCTCTGCCTCTGCTGCTGATTCACTGTATGCCAGCAAAACTGGGCTTTGCACGTGCAGCTGTTTCCACTTCAGGGAGATGTGGCCAGACTCTCCAGCCCTTCCTATCTGGCTCAGAGTGCTCTGTGGGTATCGTACAGTGCTGAGCTTGTGTGTGCTCACTGAAGCGTTGCCTTGCCTGTCTGATCTCAGACGGCTGACCTGCAGCTCATGCTGAGCTGCTGAGGAGGACCTGCAGAAGAGGGGTGGGAGGACACAGTCAGTGCTCTGGCTGGTTCTGCATCTGCAATAAGCTTTCTTGTCTGGGGAAAGCTCAACCTGTTTCCTGAGTGTGGCACTGCAGAAGTATTAATGAGGGAAGGTCTGTCTGGTACATGGTAAGGGATCATGGAGCTGGAAAACCAATTAAGTAAAGAAAGGGCCAGTCTGAGCACAAGGAATAGTCACGAAGGAGTGTGTCTCCATTTCCAACCCAGGAACTCTTCACCAGGGATACTCAATTTTTACAGCATGTAATTGATCTTTGCTGGTCTGTGGACACATCAGGATTTGTGACAGTTCATATGTATGTAGTCAGTTACTCTGTTTTTGTGCTCTACTAAGTGGATCCACACCCCTTGTGCTATGTTAGGTTGCTCACCCTGCCTTCAGACTGGAGCAGTCCTCTCAAAAGATGTGTAGCATGTTTGGAGTGGCAGTACTTCAGCTCACTGCTTGTGAGGGATGTCAGGTTTGCTCTGCGCGGGCTGATGAGCTGCTCTGTGACTGTGCAGTCAGTTCTTGACCCCTTTGGGGCTTGCAGAACTCCATCAAGAGATGGCACACGGGGGGAGGTGGTCTTCTGCCAGAACTGCTCCTTTAGCTTCTGTGAGATTTGGTGTCTTGAAGGGTCCTTGCATTAGGACCAGAGGGGAGCATTCCTCCTCAGCTCTGTCCTCACAGGCCAGTGTTTGTCAGTGAGAGCAGAAATGTCTCACTCTTGCGCCTGGTGCTAAAGGACTGTCTGGGTGAGGCCATCCTTACCAAAGGTATGGATCTAGTACTGTTTTGGCAGGTCATGACCATGCCTTAGGAGAAAGTCCCTTGTAGGTCTCTGCCTTTGAATGCCTTTGGCAGTTGCAGCCAGACGAACCAAGATTAAGGACTTGATGTGTTGCAATACCGGCTGTGTTTTACTGCTGCCATTGTGGGAGAAGAAGGAACAGAACTTTGACTATAGGACTGTTTGGCTTAATTTGGTTTTGTTTCGGTTTTGTTTTAATAAATGTTCCACGAAATGAGTGAAGTTATTCCGTGGTACATGTCTGATTGGGATTGTGTATACTAGTACCTGAAACCAATGTGGCAGATGCTGTCTGATTTCAGGAGTCTTTCATAACTTTAGTTTTTGTTACTGGTTCAAAAATGGAAAATGGTATTTGTGTATTTGTTCCTGGTGGTGGGAGGGAAGGAAAACAAAATGGAAAACGGAGTTATGTTCCTCATGGGCAGACTCTAATGATAGTCTTGGAGAATTCCAACACATGCTTAGCTCCTGTTTTAGGATCATCCACTGTATTTATGGCTGGACAATTTTCTTGAGTGTTAGAGCTGAAAAAGAGGATGTGAAGATGAGTTAAGTTGCCATAGATGTGTGTGTGTGTCTATATTCACGGGGTGTGCGTAACAGAGAGCAGTGACTTGTTCTGCCCTTCCCAGCTGTCTCTTTTCTCTCAGCCAGCTCTGAGGGCACAGAGCTGTTTACCACCGTGGGCACCTGCACTTTCCAGGAAACAGCTCCAGTGTTCTCTGTTAGCTAGCGGAGAGTGGTGTCCTCTCCTGTGGAGACTAGAGTTTTACCTAGCACCCAATGGCACAATGGAGAGTGGGTTGGTCCCAGCCAGGCATCTCCAGACACTTCACTGAAAATACTTTGTTTAGTTTCCCACTCTATACATTCTCTTAAGATCTTCCTTTTACTATGCTGAAGCCTCTGGAGTTGGAAGGGAGGTGTTGTACCTGCTGACAGCATGTGCTGCTTCTCACTTTACCTATCTACATGGTTACTGAGACTGTAAGGTAGTCCTCAAATGCTTGTCTTCCCGGGAAACTCAATCCAGATTAAACCTGCCAAATCCTGTGTAGCTGTGTCCACTGCACATTTAAATGGCCTTAACTTGATTTAGTTCAAGTAATTTCTGGGATGCTTAATAATAACTATTTCCATATAGAAATATAATGTGATTTAGCAAATCTGTTTTAAATCTACACTTTGTTAGTTTTTTCCCTCTACTGAGTGTGTAGGTGTAGATAACCTTCCTATGTTGTATACCTGCAGCAAGGTATGTCTGAGAAGTGATGTGAAATGCCACTGAATTCTCAAAATCTGAGAACTTGGAGTGGGCAGATATGACTGGTATTTCTTTGATGGTGCAATCTCATGTCTTTGTCTTACTGAAACAGCTAAATTTCTATTGTTAGGTCCTAATTGGTGGTTTTTCAGCACTAGCTGCAGGTAATATTTCTTCCCTTAAACTGAAGGTTTTATTACCTAATGATTTTGTTAACTTTATAGAACTGATGCTGTTTAGAACACGGTAATGTTTTCTCCTCAACTCTCTCCTCTTACAGATGATGAACTGGTCCACTATGAATGTGTGTGTGAAGGGATGTCTTGTGGGAATGGAGATCGTTGCCAGGGCCAGCAGTGTTTTGCTTCCCTGAGCATTAATGACGGTGCTAAGGTCTACCAGAAAGGCTGCTTCCAAGTCTATGAACAAGGGAAGATGACATGCAAAACACCTCCGTCTCCAGACCAGGCTGTGGAGTGCTGCCAGGGCTACCTCTGCAACATGAACATCACTGCACAGCTGCCTTCTTCTAAAGGTGAGAGGTTAATCAGCAAAGAGAGAATTTTGAGAAAGAAAAAAGTTTCAGTTTTCCTCTGGTGTGATGGCAGTAGGATGGCTTCATTGCTAGCGAAGGGTTTAATTGGTGCAGTACAGCCCTTTCTGCTTTGTTCCCCACCCCGCAGCCCACTGGCACACACCTGATGTCCACAGGTTGGTTGATCTCTGTTGCTGGCTGGATGCTAGGGATTACGGTGCGTGGTTGGGGTCAGGGTAGAGGTACTGCCTGGGAGTGCATTGCACAGTCACCGGTGGGGTTTGGGGTTCTGGGGTGGTTCTGACAGCTAGGGCAGCATCCTCTGTGTAAGTTCACCTCCTGTCTCTCACTGGGTCACAGGCTGTCTTTCAGACTAGGTAGCTACTGAGTTTGGTGTTGGTGTCATTGCTACTGGTTTTAAAGAATTTCTCTGGGAATCCACAGGTTTACTTTGTTTTTCCTTTTCTCTCCTTTTCCAGGGCAAACCTTTCAAGGAGAAGCTGCAGGTTACAGCATGGAAACACTAATCATCGTTATACTGGCTCCTGTGATAGTGCTGATAGTTTTTTCTGCAGTAGCTGTGCTGATCATCCGGAGAATACAGAAAAACCACATGGAGAGGCTCAATTCTAGAGATGCAGAATATGGCACAATTGAAGGACTCATTGCATCAAATGTTGGAGACAGCACGTTGGCAGTAAGTGACCTGTGTGCGTGGGGAGAATTGGTGTGAGTTTTCTTCACCTCAGAACTGTCCCCCCAGTACTCTCCAGACATGACCACACCAATAACAGGACCTTTTGCTGCCAGGGGATGCCACTTGGCCTCAGGACTCCTGTATTGGTTTTTTTTCTAGATGCTACAGGTTTATATACACTGAAAGAGCAACAGGATGAGAAGAGTCTGTTGCTAAGGACATTAAATAATAAATAATACTTTAAAAAATCAGCTAAGGGAGGCCCAGAGCTGAATGTACTTGGAAGATGGGAGAGCATTAGAGGAAAGTATCATGTATTTTAAATTTTTTAAAATATTTACTTCTAAGTCACTCTACTCTAGTATCTCAATATTCTGATACCCCAGTGCCCTTGTATGCTTCAGTGTGTCTAATACTTTTATATGTCTGCTACCACAATTCACTCCTGCTTGTGATAGACTAATAAAGGACATTGCTTTTGCCTAGGGTCTGAGAGAAGACCCCAGGGACCTGTGGGTGGCTACTGTGATAACAGAGTTCTGGCTGTTAAATGCTAGCTTCCTTGGAAAGATGGCGTGATGGAAATTGCCTCCCTCTCTCTTGGAGCTCAAAATGTCCAGGAAGCTAACGTACCTGCAGGGTCAAGTCTAGTACAAACTCCAGCAGCTTTCTCCTCCTGCCCTCCTGTTTTGCTTCAGCTTGGTCATATATAAACTGTATTTGGTAATCTTTTTTTAGTGCCTTGGCTCTCTTGAATTAGCACACAAAGCTTGATTCTGTGTCAGTCACTTAAAACAGCCAGTTTTGATATGTACACCATGAAACAGGCACATGTGCAACTGGTTATCTGTCTTTAAGCACTGACTTCCAGCTTTTACCAGCTCTTATCTCTTATCTTTGCAAGACCATTTCCATTCTGTTTGCAAACCTTTTGTACTTCAAGTCATTTAATGTTACTTGGAAGTGGTGATAAAGCCTGAGAGGAATAAATCAAAATTCTTCCTAAAAGAAATTAGAGAAGTTGCTCACTGTGAAGGCTTGGCCTGATGGAGCTGTTTTGTTCTAAGCTCTCAGACCCTCTTAGTTTTTTTTATGCTTGCAATGACTCTGGAATGCTGTTGGCTTAAAAAAAGTATTGATAGTTCCTTGTTTCTAAATGTTCCTGTAACAGTAAGTCTCTTTTAGATTCCAGCTTTTTCTTCTTCATTATGTGTTGTAAATCGCTGGTTCTGTTACACATTAGATTAGTTTACATCCAGGATTTGTCTCCATACTGCAGCAAATGCTTTTAAAGCACTAAGCTTCCTAAAAGGGAGTGGAGAGAGCTGTGGCCTTGTCAAATCTTATTTCTACAGTCCCTGCAGATAAGTTAGGTTTGTGTTTGGTTTGGTTTTTGTCTGTGGTTTGGTTTTTTCCCCCTCTCTCCTCTGATACAAGCAGGAAGGAAAATGAGCTCTCAGCTTGTATTACAAAGCAGATCAGCAGTGTCCTGTCCTTCTTAGATTCTCTTTTTCTTAAGCACTTATTAAAAAATTGTTAGGAGAAATGAGATTTCACTGGATCTGGTTAAAGCCCAGTAGTGCAGTTTTCTGGAAATACTGGAGTTGATTATGCATATGCTTTTTTATCCTGTTGTCCTTTGTCAAGAAAAGAAAGTCCAGTAATACAGTTGTTAATGCTGTGAACTAGCAGAGAAGTCCTAGCCATAGAAGTAGCTGGATATTAGCACTTTAAAAGGCTAATCGGATTTTAACATTCAATTAGAATCTCACTCAGGCTTTTTTATAAGCTTACAGTTTAAAGTCTGGTTTCCATGCACTAAAATACCAGAAACTGATAAAAACTTTCAAGAAAGACTTGTTTTGGGAAATCTTCTGCAATATCAATGACATACCTAGTGCAGGTGATCTAGGTAATACTCCTGTCATCTTGTTTATTTCAAAACTCTTATCAGTTGTAACTAACTGTACCAGATGAGAACAGTTTGGGCCAGAACTTCCCATGACTGTTATTTACTGTATTTCTGGCTGCTTCAGGGCAGGAGACTTACACTCAATTATTTGGGCATTGTCTTTTTAAGAAGTTCTGATCTGGGGCAGACACTTGAATGTTACCAGAGAAAACTGTGTGATGTTAGATGTGCCTGTGGCCTTTCTTCTCGGGGCTCTCTGTAGCCTCTTCAGAAACCCATGTTTTAAAAAGATGTGTTCACAGACATGTGGTGTGGTGCTCCATGCAAAGACAGGGCATGTTTCATCCCCAGGCCAAGGCACCTCAGCAGTGTCACTGGCTGCAGGGCTGAGGTGGAGGAGAGGGTACAGGACTCTGTGCCTCTTGGGTAGCGGTGGGGGAGGTAGTTACTGACCGTGTGGCTGTTCTCTAAGAGAGCAAGAAAGTGTTGAAAAAGGGTGGGATTTCACTAGAGAGGATAGCTTGTAGGCTAGGAGTGAGCTTCCAGGTTCATGTCATTTGTTTATTAAACAAAATGATGTATTTATTAAACAATGTGATACTGTAATGCCAAGTATAGGATAGAAGCAGAGGAAGACATCTGAGAATGCAACAATACTTGACTTGTTTGCTGTTCCTTGTGGTGTTTGTAAACTTTCAGCAGGAAGTGATGATGCTGAAATTGTAGCTCTCCTGCCAGTCTCCCCTGTGCATGGGGTGTACTTTGAGGTGGTACAGTCTTGTGAAGGGCATCCTCTGTCCATCTGTATGATGATGGCAATGGTATGTCTTGATCCTGAGTGACCAAGTGGCGTCACCACAGCCCTTGAGATGCCAGTGAGCTTTAACTTAACCTGTCCTATGAAGTGGTGTACCTTGCTGTGTTTAAGTGGGGGAAAAGTGCAGTTTCTCACAGGTTGTGAACCTCTGCTTTTCCTTTTGAACAGGACTTACTGGACCATTCCTGCACATCTGGAAGTGGTTCTGGACTTCCTTTCTTGGTGCAGAGAACAGTGGCTCGCCAGATCACTCTTGTAGAGTGTGTAGGTTAGTATCATTCTTGTTCACATCTGCTGCCAAGGGTTGGCAATAGGTGCAGAGAGAAGGCTTTATCTCCTATCCTAACCAACTGGTTTTCCTCCCTTGCTTATAAAATATATGAAACTTTACAGTCTTCAGCTTACAGAACATACTTGGTTTTGGAAAGTGAAGTGAAAAATTCTCTTTCAGGTCTGTGCAGGTGGAAGGGGCAAATATCATCTGTGCTTTGTCTGAAAAATTTAAGCCTTGTTTGGTCAGGGCATGTTAGAAAATACAAACTAGGCTTGTTTGGGTACTTCGTAGGAGTAAATAAATAAACCTAAAATAAATAAACCATGTTTTTAGAAAAACAAGCTAAATTTGAAGTTTGAAATTGTCAAATTGTGAAACAAACGTTTGTTCATTAAATGCTGTTGAGTTAGAAAGCTTTAGAGTTAGAAAAGGATCATCTGGATTTGAGGTCTGGAGATGAAGCATCAAGCAAAAGTGGCATTTAAAACCCCAACCAAACAAATAACAACCCTTGTGATTTTTGTGCCTTTAGAATGGGAACAAGATTGTTTTGTAGCTTACTCTCTCTGCACTCGTGCTTTGGAACCTTGCAGGCATCATGTAGTGTTGCTGCTCTTTTCTTCCCTAGGGAGAATCTCTCTAGTAATTTCCCCTAAAACTCTTCTGGGTCTTTAGTTCTTTGCAAGAGTTTAATATTAATTTTAAGGATGAATTGATTTTTTAATTCAACATATATATATATATATGTTATTAATTGAATAGTGTTCAGCTTGAGTTCAGTCGTTTTGGGAAGCATTTAGGTCAAAGATATCCTGAGGCAGTGACATTGAGCGAAGATGCTGTACTGGTGCTGGAGAGGTGAGGAAAGTGTGATAATGAATGATTCTAGCAGGAAAAAAAGACTGTTTCAAATAACATTTTATGGTGCTTCTTCAGTGACTTGACCTCAAAACTGGCTAGCACCTTCCTGTAAGTCAGTGGAAGTTTTAACTCCTCAGGGTGTTAAGTCAAGCCCAATGAAAACAGATGGATCTGTAGGAACTGGCTCTGCATTTTACCAGTGTTTCTTTGCTTTTGGCTTATCATATGTATTGAGTAGGCACAGATGTTCATGCTTGCATTAAATCCAAGTGTGCATCCTCTGATACTCTGCAATTTCTTTTTGTCAGAAACCAGAGTGTGATATGAACCATGATTTTGCCTGTGATATCAAGACATCTTTTTGTGCTTGTCTATACCTGTGAATAAATGTGTCTTTGAGTTGTGCCTGCTCCCAAGCTGGCTCAGACTGGCACTCTTTCCAGTGACCATGTGTGTTAGCCCGCACAGCAGAACCAGATGAAAGCAGTTGTGCAGGAAAGCTCTTCTGGGTTATAGCATTGGGACATCAGTGTTGGGTATCTCTCTTCATCTGCTGGTTCATACGTGCCTCTAAAGAACACTGAGCAGCAGAGGACTGAAGGGCACAGTTTGGGTATTTATAGTTGTCAAATGTAGCACAATTCACTGAGGAAAGCTTGAGGCTTTCGTATGCAGGCTGGGATGAAATGGCAAGAACTGGAGCTTTGCCAGTGTGCCTTGTCCAGGGTGTTGCTTTGCTCTTGGGCACTTGATGATTTCTTGCATTTATTCTCAGCTATTTGGGTAAAAAGCTTAGCATGCAGACAAGGTCCTGCTCTCTGCAGGACAGGGGTGGGTTTTGTTTTGAGGGGTTTTTTTATCCTTTTTTGGTTATGTGTGTGTGTTTTAAATAATGATTCTGCATTTTGTGTGTCTGGCTGTGCTGACTGTTTTTGCAGGGGCTGATGATGTAATGGACCCACAAAGGCTGTCCCTCCAGCATCATATATCCTTCCTGTCCTCCTAGCTTCAGAATACATAGATTTATTTGTGTTGTGTACACTAACCTTGTAGTATGCTGGCTGAGCTTCAAAAGCAGTTTCATTGCTAGTAGTTGGCTGGTGCCAGCTGCCCAGTAGAAAGCCTCTGTACGCTGTGCCATCGTGCCAGGAAGAGACATTCATCCTCTCAGTAAAACAAAGAGGAAGAATTAAGGGACAGTGGAGCATAGTGACTGTAAAGTGGTAAAAAGCATCTGCAGGGGTGATCAGACTACATCAGCGTGATATTTGAGTTGACTGTTGGGTTTCCAGCCTATTAGCTGTCCTTTTACCCTTTGGAGCTTGTTAATTGACAACTTTCACTGTCTTTTTTCCCCCCACCAGGAAAGGGCCGTTATGGAGAAGTTTGGAGGGGTCAGTGGCAAGGAGAAAATGTTGCTGTGAAGATCTTCTCTTCTAGGGATGAAAAATCCTGGTTCAGGGAAACGGAATTGTACAACACTGTATTGCTGCGGCATGAAAATATCTTAGGTAAGTAGGACAACCATATCCACGTATCCTAGTGTCACCAGTGTAAAGGTGAGTTAACTGAACAGCTCACATTTGCCAGGTATCTTGCAGTCTTTGAGATCAGAGTCTTGTGTTTGCCATAAGTAGTTGAAGGGAAATTTTAAGGGGCAGACTTGCTAGGAGGGTGCTGAAATCTGAGTCTCAACTGGAGAAGGTGTCGTAGGAACCATGAATCATTGTCCTCCTGCAGCATTTCAGCAAGAAACACTCAGGCAGATTAATTGATTGTTGGCAGCACAGTGCGTAGAGGAGTGGAGATGCCACAGACGTGCAGCTCTTGTTGCAGGGCAGCTGCATGGCAAGAGAGTGCTGCACAGTGTGTTAGGCGGAGAAGTTCTGCTGGATCTGTATTACAACTTCAGTTTGCCTGGGAGAAATGAAGAGAGAAGAAACAGGGGAGAAGCATATAATGAGATTTAAATATCTGAATACTTTTCCTTGTGCCCGAATAAAGTGCACTGCAAATGCATTATTTTCTTCTGTTTAACTGCTCTGCTCAGGGTCAAGCTAAGCTTCTTTGGAGTTTGAGCTTCAACTGTAGTTGTTCCTTTATGGTATAATTAATTTCCCTGTAAATGGGACAGTACAATGATTTTGAATCGTCTGCATCCGCTCAGTTCTGAGAGCTTAGAAAGTGGCTTTTTTGTGTTGTGAACCATGGCTGAAGTTTAAGCAGCCCTTTTGATTCCTGGCAGACATGACCTTCTTCCACTGGTGTGCCACCTTTGTAGATAAAAGTAGCAGTGTGTTTTCCTTGTGCTGACATCACCTCACCCACAAGTCTGTCTTCAATCAGTTTTTCTTGGGCTCCTTAGTCTTGTTTCCTGCCAGAGATATTCCTTGGATCTGTAGCTCACTCTGCTAGGCATTTGTCTAATGTTTCCTGAAGCAGTTCCTTTGTTACTATAAAAATAATTTGGTGGCCCCCTGAAATGTGAATTATTGAACTCTCCTTCCTGAGAGAGCAAGTAACTTGGCTGAAATTACATTACAGATATCCCATGTTCCTCTGTGTTGAGTCTTTCTTGATAACTGTCAAATCTGTTGGCTATTTTATAGGATTTTTTCAGAGGTGATATTAAACAATATCACAGATTACAAAGGTGGCACATTGTGCAGAAATTTTACTTCAGGAGAGAAAGTAGTGGCTGTTCTTTCTGACAAATGTCATACATGGGCTTTTAATAAACATGATTTATTCCTCTACCTTGGGAATAAACATTCTGTTGCTTCCCAGCCAAAGCTGTGGAGGTCAGCAGTGTGCTGCTACAGGACAAATTCAGAGGTTTGGTTTGGGTTTGGTTTTAAGACACGCCTTTTGTCAGAGGCATAGAGTGGTTTGTGCTGGAAGGTACATTAAAGATCATCTAGTTTTTGAGGCTCTTTGAGTTTCAAAGAGACGTTTTTATCTGTTCTGTTGTAGAAAATCATTGTGAAATACAGCTCTGATGCATAAAGGTGCTCTGCCTTATTTCACCATGAAAGGAAACTGCACAGCAGTTGAACCACCTAGGACTTGAAGTAGAATTACTGTTGTTTCTTCTGGTGGTGCCACACTCTCCTTAGACATCTGCGACTCTATATCTGTGGCTCCGTTGTGAGCTGGTGAACAGTTAAGATGATCAGGCTTCTGGAGCAGTTGAGAGCAGTCCCATAGGCCTGATAACTGATCAGGCTCTAGCAATCCCTCTGCAGCCTTTTAAGCAATTGGAAATCACTGTGGAGCAAGTTGTTGCTGTGGCAAGATGTGCTTTTTCCAATCCGTGTTTGGTCAGAAGGCTGTGATGTTTCCTGTGGGGACAGCAAGCTTTTGGCAGGGCGAGGTTGATTGTTGGAGGTGCTCTGAATAGACTTACCTTGGATGTAAATGTGGAGCTGGCGCAGCACATAGCATCTGTTTATTGAGAGGGGATGTTTACTGGAAACACATTTAACCCTATTCTCAGCAGCTTGCACTGGCTGCTTTTTGTCCTAAAAAATGGAAATGGTTACTTACAACTTGTTTGTTTGAGGTATTGCTTCCTTCCAGTGTGATCCTGTAGAGCAGACAGCCCCAGATGTGCTACACCCTGGTGGTCTTTTGTTTAACTGGAAACTTCCTCAGCTCCAAGTCCTTCAGAAAGAAGGAGGAAAAAAGAAAAAGTAAAGTAATAATAATTAAAAAAAAATTTAAAGTACGTGATCCTTACAGGTAGTTGTTTGGTGTGACTGACAAAATGCATGAATGCATTCTTGTGAATAGGCTTGAGTTAGAGTTCCAGAACATCTCAGCTCCCTCTTCATGGTGGGAATATGTGCAGTCTGCTCTCAGTGCAGTACAATCCTGGGAAAGTTATAGTTAAAAAGAGCTGTAAATTGCAAGAGGAGCCAAGTAATATTGATTCTTTTCTTGGGGGAGTCTTGAAGGAGCTCTGCCATTTTATTTTGTTGTTTCTCCTTTATCCTTCTTCTCTCTCTAGGTTTTATTGCATCTGATATGACTTCCAGAAACTCTAGTACCCAGCTGTGGTTAATTACCCACTACCATGAAATGGGGTCTCTGTATGACTATCTGCAGCTCACGACCCTGGACACTGTCAGCTGCCTGCGCATCGTACTGTCCATAGCTAGTGGTCTTGCACATTTGCACATCGAGATCTTTGGGACCCAGGGGAAGCCTGCCATTTCTCATCGGGACTTGAAGAGCAAAAACATCTTGGTGAAGAAAAATGGACAGTGCTGCATAGCAGATTTAGGTGAGTTCATTCCAGGCTCCGTGCACTCCTGCAGAAATCAAATATATTGGGTAACTCCGACTGTCAAAGTCTTAAAGTAACCTTAATGTCACCTTACCGTGGTGTGACCTTCCCTTGAAGGATGACAGCAGCCACTAGATGGCATTTGGAGTCTACAAATGCTGCTTTGCTGCGGAGGAGCCAGGGTCACCTCCAAGTCCAGGAGCAAACCTGACGTTTTAGAGTCTTCCCTGGGTTTTTGTTGTTAAATTCCATGAATGGATCCCAGAAGATACCAGTTACTAGGCTTCAACTCCTTTCTGAACTAAAAAAATGTCTTTCCACTGGCAGTCTGAGAGCCATGCAGTCACTGTCCCAAGCTCTGTAGGTCCATGCAGCTTGAGACTTCTGCCAGATAATTCAGTGAATCCAAGTCTGGATTCTCCATGACTGTCTGGATTTAGACTTTTAGCTAGGAGGCTGCTACAAAACAGTTGCAGCTGTATGGCTCCTTATCTGTTTTTTGAAGTGTGAAATCCTCAGGTGTGTCTGCCATTCTTCCTTTTTTCCTTATCTGTAAAGGAAAACCACCAAAGAGTTTCTTGCTTCTGGTGTATATTCATTCTTTCCCATTCTTTCCTAGTCTTAAAGAATATCTTAAACTCTTACTTTGTCTGCCCTTAAGCTCAACATGCATTGAGATCTCCTGAGGTGAAGAGAGCCTGAAGCAGAGCAGTGTCTGCTTCCTAACTCATAACCAGGAGAGATGCACAGTGATGAGACCCTGATTACAGCACTGCTCTCTCCTGACCTTATTGCAACACTTTGTGGTTTATAGTGTACAGGATGCTGACTTGCATCCCTCAGCCTTAGACCTTTGACCTGTCAGTCTGTTCAACCTGTTTTGCCTAATTGGGATGGAGTATTGGAGCATTATGATGTTTATCACAGTGTTCTCCAGAGTCTTGATGTTTTCAGAGTTTGCCAGGAAATTTGTTTTTCTAAGTATAGTTTCCAATGTGCAAGTTTTGGTTTTCAAAGAGTATTATAGTCCATATATGTTGTGTAAAATAAATTAAACAAATACACACATGTATGTGTGTGTGAAAATATGTCCTGTGTATGTGTGTGTATATGTACACATATGACAAAATCTATTTGCATCTGGAGAGAAGGCTTTCCAAATCATGCTCTTGGCAGGCATGGGGTTAGTAGGTGCTATCTTTCCACAGGTGCCACCAAGCATTTTCTTAGCAGCTTCAACTGACTTAAAATGCATTGACATTGTAGGAAGATGTTTCCAGGTTTTTGTTACGTGTACACTGTTTTTTGGAAAGAAAGATAATCAGCAGTCTGATGATAGGTTTATATTTTGAGAGACTGAGTAAAAAAGCTTTTGAAGTTTAGTCTGAAATAAACTCCTGTTAAATGTAAATACCATATGTTATTCTTACAAGATTTGTCGAGGAAGTTGGGGAGTTTGTGTCCTCTTTTCTATTGCTTAGTTACCTCATGTGCCTGCTGGTGTTCGATTTGCTGTGTGCTCTGTTTACCATGGCAAAAGGAGTACTTTTGTGTTTCCAAATGTACAGTAATTTAGTCCCTCACATAATGTTCTTTGCTTAAATGTTTAGTAATTAGTAGAAACCAGGTAGAGTGGTTTTGTCTGACTCAGTTTAGATCAGCTTGAGGATGTTTATTTTTCAAGCTGCTGCAAGGATGGTGGGGTTTATTTTCCAGCTTTATTTTTTCACTTGTGTGTATCTGTCA
Source organism: Galbula dea (assembly GCA_013399015.1). Classification (NCBI taxonomy): domain Eukaryota; kingdom Metazoa; phylum Chordata; class Aves; order Piciformes; family Galbulidae; genus Galbula; species Galbula dea. The sequence goes on from VWZX01004997.1 coordinate 486,577, forward strand.
TGCAGTGTTTTTCTTCTCTCCTCCATGCAGTTGGGATATATCCACCTACCCAAAAGTTCTATAAATAAATTTGAATGCTGTGTAAAATTGTTTTCTTCCAAGTAGCAGATGCTTGGCCTTCTGCGTATACGTGCCTAGAGCACTGGTGACATCCAGTGGCTGCAAAACACTTCATGACAGCGTTTTGCAAGAGGGCAATAACATGCTTAATGGTAATCTCTGAGGAGATAATTGGTCTGAGCCTGTGGACACAGTGGCTGTTTTTCATAGCTGGTTTGGAGCTGACCCAGTTGGTCTTTGGACAGTTGGACTCTCGGTTCCTTCTTCTTAAGAAACTGTCTGCTGGGTGTCGTTGCTCACGTGTGATTTTAAAGGTATGCTGCCATGGTTTGGAAGGGGACTTAACAGTGGTGTTTTCTCTGTCCTTCAGGCCTTGCAGTTATGCACTCCCAAAGCACGAATCAGCTGGATGTGGGGAACAATCCCCGTGTGGGTACCAAACGCTACATGGCTCCAGAAGTCTTGGACGAAACTATCCAGGCGGACTGTTTTGACTCGTATAAACGGGTTGATATCTGGGCCTTCGGGCTGGTCCTCTGGGAAGTAGCTAGGCGCATGGTTAGCAACGGTGAGTATTTGGGACTCCTCCACTTGTCTTTAGAAGGGGTTAAGCAAACAGTAAATCACAGCAAAGCATCTGCCATAGGATGTACAGTAAAATACTGAACCTTCAACGTATTTTGATTCCTGACACTTTGCTGCTGGTGTTGAAGTTGTTGATGTGTTGGGTACTGTGGCCAATTGTTGCCTTTTCTGTTAAGGCAGAGAAGACAGAGGGTCCCCTGCTGCCTTCTAAATTCATGATGAGAAATAATTCATTACAATTAGTTAAAACTTTAGATCATAAAGTCTCTAAACTTTTTCCATGTGTTAGTAAGCCACACTGAATACTTTTAGGTGGCTATTTCTCATGACAAAACCAAGCAGAAGGAAAATACATAGGAAGCGAAGAAGTGATCAGAATTTGCTTTTGCTTTACCAAGTCAAATGCATTCACAGAGCAGGACTTGATCAAAGAAGAGTTCTGTGTGGCAGAAGTGCCACTGCAGTCGTGTTCCGTAGTGCACACAGCTGCTTTGTGTTTCCTTGGCAAGGGTGTCTGGGTTTAGGAACCTTTAAACTGGGTATCTGTTGGTTTGTTTTCTTGTCTTTGTCAGTTTACAAGTCTTCTCTGGCTTCTGGACCTCAGCAGACAGGAGAAGGCAAAAGATGCCCTTCAGGCAGGTCTGCAGATGCTGGCAGTGAAGGGTAGTGAATACTGACATGCTTAAATCTAGGGAAATTCTGGACTGTCATACACATTTATTTGTTCTGTGTCTCTTTAATCTGTTCCCACTAAATCAGTTCTGGGATGCTGTAACTGGCATCAGCCAATGGGTTTATCTTCTTCAGGAAAAGCTGACCAGTCATTTGTTTGCTGTGGTACCTCCAAGCCCTGATGGTAGGCTGGAGCCTCACAGGCCAGCTTAGGATCCAAGGGCAAACTCCTTTGAAGGAGGCCCAGTTAGAACAACTGGGTGTAGAGTCAGACTGACTGAAGAATTGAGAGCTTTTTGGTGGTGAGAAATGTTGCAAGTCAAAATTGCAGAGAAGACTTTGGAGGAAAGGATTAAGATAGCTTTAGAGATGTTCTCAAAAAGCAGCTGAGAGCCAGAAGTAAAGAGTGGTTTGTGAAGAGGTGTATCCAAAGGAGGAGTGAGTGGACAGAGGTAGGCTTCAGTGAGATATGTCAGTGAAGGCTCATGATAGCTGGTACAGAGCAACAGTGGAAGTAAAGGTACTTGCCTCGTATTGTTCCTCATGCATTATCTCCCCTCTGTTCCCTGACCCCCGTGGAAATCTTGTCCAAATGGCGTGACATAGGACTGCAGGGAGAGGACAGGCACATGTGCAAGAGCAAACAAGTACTGTTGTTCTGTTAAAGTACAGGACTTATAAATTTGAACCTTTTACTTCATCTGGTATCTGTTGGTGGCCAAGTTTTTTTTTTTTTCTTTTTTGACTCACAAGTATTGCTCCCTTGTTCAGGGTGAGTCTCAGCACAGCAGCCACAGGCAGCTGTTTGTCTGCAGGAGCCCTGCAGTGAGGCTTGTTATGAGAAGGCTGCTGGGAGGTGGGACTTCTGAGAAGATTTGCAGACCTTCCAAGTGTGCCAGGAGATCACTCGGGGCCTGGAGCACTGTCCCAAGCCTCTGTCTTCTTCGGGGTACTTACAAGGTGCTTAAACAAAGTTGACTTGGAGGTAGGAAAACACATCAGGTAGGCTCAGACAGCTACTTTAAATCTTTTTGTAAGCCTGTGTGCTTCATTTGATAGATCTGGATTGATTCAAAATGGGTTCTCTGCTATCAGGAGAACAGGGTAGTCTGTGTGGGTGGTCAGCTCTTCAGGGGGATGCAGTTTCACTTGCAGGATCCATAGTGAGCAGCTCCTGTCTTGGAGGAAGCTGGCAGCAGTCATGGCACTGACTCCAGGACAAGGACTCCAGGGGACTTCCACAGGCTTTTTGTAGGGTGCTGGAGCTGAGCTCAAGACATCACCTTCCTTCTCCCTTCACTCTCAGAGGAGTTCCTTGGGACATATGCAGCAAAAGAAATGGATATTACTCTAATACAGGAACTTATATCAGCTGAATTGCAGTGTGGTTAATTAGAGACAGGAGGAAAGTCTGGTGAATGCATGGTGTTAATTTCTCTGATGTTCTCTGCTCATTGGCAGCTGTATGTTGTAGGCAGTTCTGAAAACTTGCTCATTGCATTTCCCAATATTTGGAGACTCTGGGTTGCAGTTCACTTTGGTGTGAGTGCCTTGAGAATTTAGGCTGCAACTCCATTGTTTTCACTGCAGTTTTATACTCTGTACTTTGTCTCTGCAGTCTGTGAGCACTGTTGTTTGCCAGTTGCCATAACAGGAGGGGTTTGCTGGGCAGGGGCCAATTAATTCACTGTGCTAGAGGTGCTGCTTGCTGTGATGGGAAGGGAGCCAGCATGTGAAAGGAGGCAGCTGGTCTTCTGCAGAGGGGCTCTGGTCATGGCTGAGGGTGGTGGGACCAGCAGTGCTCACAGGGGTACACACTGGCACCGTGTAGGGTATTGGCTCTCTGGCTGTAGCTGTTGGATACTCGTTGACAAAACTTCACTTGTGAGCTTTTGATGAGTTTGTTTTTATCTCTAGTCTTGACTTGAGTTCACCTGGAATCTGTCTTACCACAGTGCTGTTTTGGAGGCTGGCAGTCTTTAGTAGAATTAAATGTCTTGCTCTCTTTGTCTATATGTTTACCCTTATACGTGTGCATATGCTGTACATAAAATATATAAACCTTGAGAGCTGAAAATTCCATGAGGGGTTACCTATTGTTTACTTAGTCCCATACTGAGGCTTTGATACAGATCTATTGCTGCAGTAGCTGCAGTTCACAGACCATTTACCTGAGCTGCTCTTCAGCTGCTGAGCTTAGATGGTGCTGGCAGCTTCACCAAGGTGCTGTGAGACTCAGCACGGGCTGCAGACCTGCCAAAGATCACAGGTAAAGGCTTCAGTCGTTGATTCAGGCTGAGTTCAGTGCCACTGTGGAAGCACTTGTAATGGCCCTACAGGTATGCCATGACATGATGGTTTCAAACCATCACCCCTTGTCCTGTCACAAAAACGCTGCTATATGTCTGAGTTCAAGTTGACTTAAGCAGCAAAAAGCCAGAAACCCTAGGGAAAAGAATACCAATATAAATGACAGAAATCCTCTTCAAACCACCCAGAAAGCAGCAAGCTGTGGGTGGTGCTCTGGGGCTGGGGGGTCTCCCTGGTGTGAGCAGCTGGCTTGTGTTGGGACAGTGTGTCCCAGTTCAGTGCTGGCTCTGTGAGCAGCGAGGTATGGGGCAGAGGTTGCAGGGCTGGCTGGCACTGTGGACAGGCTGCAGCAGAGCCAGTGCTGCTCCCGTGGGCTCTGGGCCTGGGCCTGTGGGAGATAAGAGCTCTCCAGAATCGCTCCATTGGAGTAAAGGCCAGAGCCACTTCATCTTGTATTTATTACTGAAATAGCCAGTTATGTACCCTACACTTTGGAAAGACCACATGGAAATAGTGGATTAGAGCCAGACCCTCTCTTTTAGTGGTAAAGTTCATCTATAATATCCTGATGACCACAGAAACATTTCCAGAGCTATGTGTGATGTAGCTCTGAAGTTCTGCATTTATTTGTCTTGTATAAAGCTACTGCTTTATCTGAAATGGAGATATGGGCAGCGTGGGCACACGAGGGGGTTTTTGTGTTCTTGAGCTTTTACAGTAAACTTTATTCTGTGTTCTGGGAGGAAGCAGGGGAGTGAAGATGAGTTCAGCCCTGGAGGAGCTATTTGGTATATGCAGTTATGAATTGCTCAGAAGAGGAGGGTGGGTGATGCTTCAAGCAGCACGTAACGTAGTCTGTCCTGCATCTGTGTTGGAATACCTGAAGCCCAACAGGTTGCTGGTTACTCTGTCATGGTAACTCACTTGGGTAGCCAGGTCTTTTGAACTGTTCTACTGTTTTCTAAGAGAGTTTTCATTTCCTGAAGACTCTCTCTCTCTCTCTTTGACTAGTCATCACAGATAGGATATACAGATTTTTACAGAGTACCAGTGGGATTTTGATCTTCACTTCCAACAGAAATAAAAAACAAAACTCAACCACTGTAGCAAAGTTTGAGAACCTCTTTTCAACTTCAGTATATCTAAAACAACAGAAATTCTCCTGGATTTTCATGTAGGTCTGACTGTGGGACAGCTGCCAGCCTGCTAAAAAGCTATTTTCTGGTCTTTCTGCCCATGCTTCTGCTGTACATAGAGGGCCTCTCTCAACTGTTGTTTTTCCCAAGCTGCTGACCCATCTTGGAATGCCAGTTTTTAAATTGTCTTCCTAAGGAAGTTGAGCTCCCTGTGGATCACTTGTGAGCTTCATCCAGTGATGAAGGGCAGTGCTGCACGCGTGCCTTGGAGAGGAGGGAATAGGCTCTTAAGCCTGCCAGGTTTCTGTAAGCTGGGTGGCCAGTTGTGAGGGCACACACACACACTCATGTTTCAACAAGGAATCCTAGAAAAGGCATTCAGACACCGCATGCCACAGACTCTGCAGTGTTTGACTTGGTGGTGGATGTGGTGCCAGCTGCCCTGGGTATTGTACTCGTTTAATAACAACAAACAAAATGGTTTGAAGCATCAGTATGAGGGTCTCTAGGTCCTGACATGCTTGTTGGACTCTTTCCTGAAAAACTATGTGGAGAGCCTATTGCAAACCACAGTGCAGGACTTACATTTATACATGTGCTAGTGGAAATCCCAGTTTCTGCTGGTCAGTAAACTTCTCTGCCTTTTGGCAAGGGAGTTCATTTCTCATCTTTTCAGCTCCAGCATCTGTGGAATGGATATAGTTCTTACTTTGTGGAATTGTAAAATCAGCCAATTAATGAACATTTTGGGTGGGACAAACTCTTCCTGTGATAGTAAGTGCTATTCTGTTGTTTCGTGGCTGCTTGGCACCGTGGTGTTAACTTCTCAAGGATTTTTGTGCTCCTTAGATGGCGAGGCGGTGCATTCTCTCTTTCTGTGCAGAAATGCTGTTGCACTGATACAGTAATTAAACAACACCTCTGTTTGTGTCTCACCAGGTATTGTGGAAGACTATAAACCACCATTTTATGACTTGGTCCCAAACGATCCCAGTTTTGAAGACATGAGGAAAGTGGTCTGCGTAGATCAGCAAAGGCCGAACATTCCCAACAGATGGTTCTCAGACCCTGTAAGTGGGTGTGCCTGTGAGCTGGCCTCTCTTCTTTTGGAATAAAGTCATGAAAGTTATTTCAGTTATCAGCTGAAATTGAAATGATCTCAGTGCTACTTGTCAGGAGCATTACCTATACAGATTTCGGAAGTGTGTTGGTGTGGACCTTCCTGTTGGAGCAGGGAGAAGATGCAGTGAGCAAACTTGTGCCTGTTAAGTCTGAGCTATTCACAGATTAGCCTTTTAGTAGTATGATTTAATAACCATTTCAAAGCTGCTCTTCCTATGTTGTTCTCTCTCCAAGGGGAAATGTCTTTAAGGGGCAGGTGGCCTGTGTTGGACTTCTGGTGGCTTATAAGCATGCAGATTGAGAACAGAGTTTTGGTTTCTCTCCTGCCATACAGGATAAGGGACTGTTACTCTTTTTTGAAAGGGTAGTGCTGAAGTGGTGTTGTTCTTCACCAGAATCAGTCTGCGTGTGCTCTCCAGCTGGCCAGCTGTTCTGTTCTTTGTTGCTGAAGCTGAGGAGGTTGGTTTGAAACCGTATGGCTGGCTAGGGCCAGCAGGGACCGACAGGTCCCACCTGTAAGGGGGTGTTTGTAGAGCCATGACTATGCTGCCGCACACACCAGCCAGCTGTGAATCCCAAGTGCTTAAAGCTGCGCTGGATGGGATGAAGGCAGAGGCAGAAAATCTGTGCCTTCTCTGGCTTCCTTTGTTGGTCTTTACAGGAGTCAGTTTCATTGACGAGAGATTCTGTGGAGTGTTTTCTTAATTAGAAAACCCCCAAAACTCCATTGTTTAAAATCACACTAGCTTGTCACTCCAGTCAGCTCACTGTCTAATTATTAACCATGGCACCAAACTTGGGGTTTTCTCCACACTCAAAAGCTGTTTGATAGAGAACAGTAAACTCTCTGCAGACTCTGAAGAGCGAGTATTAATAAGGCAATAAAACCTTATTGTGTTAGTGCTTAACCCAATCTAGTGCTTTCACGGCTTCTGATTTGTGTACTTAGAGGTGTGCTTTCCTCTTTCCCCAGACGTTAACATCTCTTGCGAAGCTGATGAAAGAATGCTGGTATCAGAATCCGTCAGCGAGACTAACAGCCCTGCGAATCAAAAAGACTTTGACCAAAATTGACAATTCCTTAGATAAACTGAAAGCTGACTGTTGACCTCCTTCTTCTCGTGGTGCTCTCCTGGTAGGAAGGCATTGGTCTGGTTCCGAAGCAGTCTGGCCACGGACAGTTTCCACGGTTGGTCCCCACGTGTGGCTGCTTTGGGAGGCAGAAGCTGTTACCTGGCCACCAACCGCGTGGGAGACATCAGAACCGAACAGGCTTTGCTCAGTGACTGCGATGGGCATTTCGCAAATGGTCAAGCTCTAAGGACTCCTGGATGTACTGTTGCAAAGGTAGTGGCCTGAAGGAAGACAGAGAAATCCTAAGACAAGATCAGGGCATTAAATAATGGCTTTGAACAGCTTTTTTCTTTTTGTTTTGGGTGGGTTTTTTTTTGTTGTTGTTGTTTTGTTTTGTTTTTAATTCTCCTAATCACTCCCAGGGTGACACATGGAAGTGGTGAATTTTAATCAGCAATATTGCCTGTGCTTCTCTTCTTTATTGCACTAGGAATTCTTTGCATTCCTTACTTGCACTGTCACTGTTAATTTTAATGACATGACTTGCCAAAAATATGATTGGCTGTATACTACATTGATCTATGCCTGAGTAATAGGAAATGAATTTGGTAAACTGAAAATATAACTGTCAGATTTTAGCTGCATTTTACATGTGTACTGATGTTTACAATAATGCTGAACATTAGGAATTTCTCGTTTATACAAAACTTGCAAATTATTTATTACTAGTGCACTTGCCAGTTTTTTAAACTGTAAAATAAGTGCATAAAGTTAAAGCTTATTTTTATGTGGCCTCTTTCATGATTTCTTACACAGATGTTTTTGTAACACAATATAACCTGAAACATAAAATTGTTTTCTGTATTATCATGTTACAACTCAATAGTCACATTTTAAGTGCTTCACATTTGTAGGTGTGTGGTCTGTAACATATTTTCAGTTCAAATACGGGACATATATATAGCCATTACCCACATGACATTGTGTCTGGTATCTTACCAACCTAGAAGAGGAAAGTGATGGAGGAGTCAACTACAAATTTAGGTCATGAATGCTGTGGGGAAAATGCATTTTATTTCTTTTAAGCTATATAATATGCATTTAAACTCTGCCAGAAAAAAAAAAAAACTATTTTGTTTTAATCTACTTTTTCTATTTAGTAGTTATTTGTATAAATTAAATAGAATGTTTTCAAGTCAAACAAAAGAGTGGTTTAGTTCTCTTACTGCCTGTTAGTAACGGAGGTCTGCTAATGCAGCAGCAGGCATCTCGCAGGTGAACAGAGCTGCTCCGGGTCAGTACCAGGTGAACACCAAGGTACTGAGCCTGTTACCAGTTGTTTGTCTGTGGGTGGTTTTCCTGTACTGGTCTGGATCCTAAAATAGTACAGATGAAAAGAACTCCTTTATTCCCAGGCTTGAAATCCTCCAGGTGATCCAAGAACCTGGACAGGAGTTAGCCATTTGGATGTGTTTTCTCACTGGGTTAAAAAAAATTCCCTGAGTTTCCTATCTGTGCTTTGTCTGCAGATCCTGCTCTCCTGTTTCTTTCTAACTTTTCCTTCCCAGCCCCAGTCTCCCTTGTCCTACCCTGGCCAAGCAGCATGCCTTTTGTTGTCTTCCATTCTAGTGTAGAAACCACAGCTGAGGTTGCAGGGTAAGGGGCTACATGGGGCTGAGCAGATCCAATGCTGCAAAGAAACATAGGAAAAGCAAGATCTGCTTAGTTTTTATTGTTAGTGTGTAATTGGAGGTCAAAGGCTCAGTTGCCTGGCAGCATTCTGGTTTGCTTTAAACTGGTTTGTGTGTGATGCATGCTGGGCTGTTAGATAACCACAGCCCAGGAGGGGTAGTGCTCAGGGGACTAGTCTGTTGGGTGACGGATGCTGTACGAGTGGAAGTTACAGCTGCAGAGTGAGTGTTGGATTAGTGATAGTTCTCTGACACAGAGATTGCCCGAAGTTCTGTAGCTCTAGGTGCCTGGTGTACACATACGCACACATTGCTTTCACACCTGTTTCTGTGATGGAGCAGGGGCTGGTGTTTTAAAACCAGCAGGAAGTGTGGCAGCAGTGTGCAGAGGTGCCAGGCTGCTGCAGTGCTCAGAGGGGAAGACAGTGGAGGGCAGGAGCGGAGGTGGCTCTGCAGATGGATGGGGATGGAGCCCGAGGTGACAGCTCAGTGTGCTCTGCCGCTTAGGTTTGGGGGTTTTTTTTGAGTTCTCCCATCTGCAGTATTTTCCAGTACAGGTGGTGGAGGAGAGGGACAATTGTATGATGATTAGTAACAGTTCTGGCAATCTTGGCTGAATTTGCAGTCCCTTTCTCAAACACAAACATGCTGAGTCACAGCATTGCTAGGTATTAGGGAAAATAGTGATGTTAAATACCTGATCTGTCTCTTCTTTGTGCTGTAGCCTCTTCTGAACAGTACTGTGTACGCAGAAGAATGACAGGGCTTGAGGCTGGAAACAGCTTTCTGTGCTCTACAGCAGTTTGTGGTTTCTGAGGATCTGGATTTTTCTAACTACAGCACTGGATACCAGTCTGTTAGCTGTGCAGGGGCTGGTTGGGGTGTTGAGGGGTGCAGGGCCTGTGGAAAGGCAGCACACAGCTCTTGGGTCAGACTGAGAACCAGACTCAACTGAGGAACTTCAGCATCAATTAGAAGTGGGCTCCTACATCTCCCTGTTTTATAAAGCTTAAGAACACAAACCATAAACCCACCCCAGTAATATCCTGTGTTAGTTAGGTAAAGGAGATTATCCAAGTGACTTGAGCAGGGTAGAGAAGCCTGGGCACCCCTTAGTGTGCCAGTCAAGGTCACTTTCACCTGTGCTGCTCCTAGTAGCTTACTTTTGCATATCAAAACATCTGGGGTTTATTTTAAACAAAACTCACATTCATGCCCTGTTAATAAAGTGTTTTTGGTGCAGGCTTTGACTGGACTATTTTAAAAGTAACCTTTTTTTTTTAATTAGGTGTCTATTTGACAAACTTGAATCAAGAAAATTGAGAGGAAAATAATCACAAGTAGTAATTTCTTAGCAATGTCTTATCCCTTGACTGAGAGCTAAGTCCTTCAGCATGTGCTTTTCTAGTGTATAGTTGTTCCTGAGGATAACTGGGGTCTATACTTCCAAAAGCCAGCAGAAATTGAGTAATAGCAATGTTCTGAGCAGTGGTCATGGGAACTAGAGGGTAGTGCACCTGGGAGCAGAGAAGGGAAAACTCAGTGAAGGATTATCTGTGGTGTGTGTTATTTAACCTCATTTTCAAGTGTCTGGACAGTTGCAGGAGACAATTTGCTGCTGCTTTTTCTCTCAAGGTGTCCAGGCTTGGGCAGTGGGGAGTTTCCAGGTGATGTATGTGAAGGTAACATCCTTAGCTCCCACACAGTTCTTCTGGTGTCTTTATTAATGGATGTTCCTCTAGTACCCCCATAAAATCTAATCTTGTAAAGAGATTTAGAATGCTTACATATAATCTGCTGCAATAAGGGTGTTGCTGCATTTAGGGCTATGGAGATGGCACAAGCAGTTTCATAGCTGAAGTTGAGTTCCTTGTGTGCCTGGTGGGCTTGCACTGTAGGGAGCTGTGGTTTGAGCAGCGCCTGGCTCTAGAGCAGAGCCCCGGTATGGAGTAGGCTCTGCAGTGAAATGATGCATGAGTGGCACTGGGTGTCTGCTTCAAATGTCCCCTTGGTGGGTCTGACCACCTGCCAGTTAGAGGAGGAAGGCTAGGCAGGCACCACAAGTACTTGAGACTGGGGGTGGGTAGGAGGTTGTTGGATTTTGGTTGGATTTCTTTTATTCCTATGCAAAAATGTTGCTTGTTACTGGTTAGGAATATCTTGCACTTTGACAAGGGTCCTGGGGACAGCTACCTGGAGCAGCCTGAGGCCAGCGACTGGTTAGTGTTGCTGTAACGAGGTCGTTGAAGGCTTCCTTCCACATATCTGTAGCTTCCCTTGTGGGCTTCCTGTACTGGAATTTTCCATGAAAAAATACATATCAAGCCTCCCAGATTTTTTTTTATTTATCTGGATTAAACTGTTTTGATAGGGAGGGACAGGGAGGAATTCTCTTCCCTGCAGGATGAAACTGTCTGCTGTGCAAAAAGATGAGCCTTGGTGTAGTGGTGGGCATTGGAGAAGGGAAACAAAGCTGTTACTGGTGCTGTTCCATTTGTACAGAGAGAAGTTAACTCTTTCTAAAACCCAGAATGAATTTTTATGTTTTAAAGCTAAGATTCATTTTAAAGCTAAGACTTGTGTGGGAAAAATAACCGTTCTATCAGATGTGTGGTTAAGGATGCACTGTGGCTGAGGCTTTCACCTGAGAAGAGCACATTTGCTTTATCCCCAGTTGGAAGGAAAAACCCAGCACACTTCTAGTGCCTAAAGCAAGAAAATGTCCCAAGACAGAAGCCAGAGCGTGCCAGGAAAAGCAGAGTGCGGCCATGCACAGCTTATGTCAGTCTCAGCACGTCAGAGTGGAAGACAGGCTGCAAGAGGGACCTCTGGGACTTGTGGAGGAGAAGGTAGAAACTTCTCTGTGGAAAGTGCAGTTTCTCACTGGTTACAGACTTGTCTCTTTACCTCCAGAGTCTGAATGGTGGAGAGCACGTGAAATCCACACAAGGAATCTTCCAAGGGGTTCGGGACATCTGCTCACTGGGTCAACCTGCTCTGTACCAGCCGGACTGCTCAGAGGTGTAGGAACACGGTCCTCTGGGGCTGGTAGCCTGTAACACAGCACACCAAAGTGCCTGCCATTAATGTTAATCAGACTTGGGGGATTTAGCTGTTGGTGTTTTTTTCCTGGGGGAGAAGGTGTCTCCCTTTTCATCACAGTTGTTCTCATGTGTTGATCTGTGCATAGTGGTGTTTGTCCCAGCAACATCTCTAAACCTGGAGGTTTAGCCCTGGCAGAGCAGCACAAGAGCTGGTGTACGTCTCCTGTCCTCCCAGTGTGGTGCAGCTCCTCAGGACTCTATGCTTGCAGATCTAATAAACATCTCTGATTGCCCTTGACCAAAGCATTCCTACCTTACCTCTGTGAGTAAGCAGTGCTGTGCAGTCCACCGGCCTCTGCTTCCCTGGAGAACATGGAGCCTTAAGATGTGATACCTACCAAAGTGTGTGTGTGTGGAATGGGGGGCATAGAAAACTGTTGGATGCTAACTACAGATTTTATCCTGAAAACTTCCAAAAATAGCTCTCACATGACATTGTCTACCTCCAGTAAAGAGAACGTGTCTGTAAGGTGAGTGCTCAAAGGAGGAAGCTGAAAGGTTGGAAGAGCAGTTTGTAAGAAGAGCAGAACTGCCAGCAAGGAAGAGCTTACCATGACTTGGTGTGCAAAGAAGCTGCAAAACAAAGAGGGGAAAAATAATGCCTTTGTCTACCCATTTATCCTTCTTTATTTACTGCATGTGGATCCTGCAATCTTTAGTGTGTGGAGTTAAAAATAGCTTAATATTTGTAATGCACTTGAGCTGTTGAAGGGATGTGGAACACAAGCAATAGTGTTTTCTACAGGAGTTCAAGCACTGGATGTATGCAAAATGTAATGCCTGATCTGTACAGCAGTTGATTGGTCCCGTGGGTGGAGTTCAACTCACATTGAAAACAAGCTGAAAACTGACAAATTTACTGTGTCAATGCTGGTGATGAGATTCTGTAATTAAAATACATGACTACCATCTTCATCAGGAGAAAGAACATTGATAACAGGAAGAGAAAAAATAATAAAGGTATTTTACTGTTTCTCATTGCTCATTGAAATGAGATCATTCTAAATTGTATTTTCTCTGCAAACACCTGTTTAAAAGGTTGCCCAAGAAACTTCACAGATTCACTATTCTGAGTGTCTTCTGCTCTGCTTGATAAGGATCTTGAATTAAAATGGAAGTCTTTAGGGAAAGGGCTCTGGCTCTGTCCTTCACTCCTACTCTTTGTTTCTTTGATAATTTCCAGTAGTTTCCAGTGGATGGTTCAGTTTCCCTTTTGCTGTTCCTGGCAAATCTCCTTTCACCTCAGTCCTCCAGGAGATGGTTCTGAAATGGGCCGTCAGGAACTCCCCACAGAAACTGAATGAGCCCTTGTCCAGTACACCCTGACCCCATCTAGAGCCCAGGCTTGGTGTTAGGATGCGAGGGGGAGACTGGAACCGTGCGTTCTTGTCCTCCCCAGTACAGACATGACTGGTGAGGACACTATTTCAGGGACATCTCTCTAGCAAGTCTCCTCCTCTGAATAGTGATCTCTCTGCATGTGCTTTTCACTGGTGATTACACCTTCGTCCAGCTTGAGCTCTGCCACTGTCACCTCTGCAGCCACTGCTGCCTCAGCACCGGCAGCATTGTGAGGAGGAGGAGGAAGGTGACACAGGGTGAAGAGGAGGTGGCACTGGCAGCACTGGGATGGTAAGAGAGGACACTGCTGCAAGTCATCCCCAAAATGGAGGAGGTAAGGAGTGGGGGGACATAGTCATTAGAGTGTTAACTTTTTCATTACACTAATGCTCACTCTTTGGACACTTCTGTCTGAATGATGTGAAGATGGTCTTAGCAGTTTCATTACCTCCCTCCTTGCCACTCAGGTGGAAGGGAACTTTGCAGTAGATCGATGGGCTACTGTCTAACAGATTTCAGAGCCATAGAAGGCAGTGTCTGGGGGGCATGCTAGTGACTAAAGAGTTGCAAAATGTTATTTGGAAGGGTTTGGGAACTTTTTGACTTTCTAATTGCTGTGGTCACAAATGCAGAGTTTTTGCAGGAATGTATTCTGATGGCAATTTTTGGAAGGTTTCATAGCGTTTCCAGGTGAGCAGTGGGAGACTGACAGACTACAAGACAGCTCCATAGTTGGGACATGGACCTGGGATGTAGAAGGCCCAGGGAAATGGTAGCCAGTGTGACCTGCTGGACGCTTCTGGGATGGCTCTGAGTTTTGTTTTGTTTTGCTTGCACAAAATTACAATAGGTCCTGGTTTTGTCCTGATGTGGACCTAAACAAATTACAAAACAAAATTCTTGTTTTCTAGCCAACCCTTGAAGTGCTTCCAGTTGGCAAAGGTTTTTATGGTGTTACCCATTTCCAAAGACTCTTGAATCCCTAGGATATGCTATTGCTGCCCCACTATGAACCGTGCCATGCAAACATCTAACTTGGAAGCAGGCTTGCCTCACAGTAGCCTCTAAGTGTGGTGGGTTTCTTGCAGTCCACCCTTTCTTTGGTTGTTCTTTTTTTCACTGCTGTTTGCTGTGCCAAAGGCCTGAAGAACATTAGAGACAAAGGGTGAAAGATCAGTGATCATGGATCCCAGGGGACCCAAACCTGCAAATCACCCAATGCTGTAGAAACATAGTGAGATGTGAGTAGCTGTCTCTCCTTTTCCTCTCTGCCCTTAAATCTGTTTTTTAGTAGCTCCTGAAGTGCTATTTCAACCAGTGGCCCATTAATGCAGGTTTCTGCCAGGAGCTGCTTCTGGCACCTGCAGGAGGAAACCCGGACCCTGGGATGCAGAGGAGGAGGGAGCAGACTTGCTGCTCTTCCTTCTGACTTGTGCAGTAATGAAAGCATACACAGAGAATTACAGTTTTAAATTGCAGAAGCTTAATTTAAATTCAAGTGGTTGTATTTTTTACTCTTACTGCATTTCAAACACTTCACCGGGTTCATGGCTATAGAGTTAAGTGACATTGGTAAGCTTTGGGGGGAGGGAAAGGCCAGTGTTGACAGCGTGAGCTTTGTGAAAAGGCATTTAAACATCTGAGCTGCTGCTTTAGCAATGGACTTGTTCTGTGTTGGAGTAACCTCAGGTACTGCCCAGATAGTGGCTGAGGCTGAGGGTTGGGGGCGGACAGATAGAGAGGGAAGAGGGGAGAAGGGCTGAGGCAAGACAAGAGGGTTCAGTGGGGTTTTCTGTTTTAAACTCGGTTTCAAAACGATTTTAAAAAGTAAACAGCTTGTAATTCTGTATCAATCCCACTGTCAATGCCGTTTATTTACATGAAACTTACAGAAGGAGGAGATTAACACCTGACAGACAATTTGAAATGCATTGTTCTAGGCTTCACAGAGATAATATCATACAGAGTATAATAGCCTACAGAGCACCCAGACAATTAGTTTTTAATGGCCTAGATGGAAACAAAAGGTCTCAAGTGGTGTTATCAGTATTAAATCCTGTGAATGGAGCCTTGTTAAAAAGAGAGAGCACTTACAGCATTGCTGTGTGGTGTGTGTATCTATTGCCAGTATCTGTGTTGTAAGCAATATGGGTTGATTTATATCAACAAGCCTTACAATTTCTAATGGATGAGTATTGAGATCCCAAATAAAATACTCCAGCTTTGGCATGGACATTGCTTTTCATCAACAGCTCTTCAGTCACTGGAATTATTCAGTCTGTTAGTCCCTTTCCCTACTAGAATTCTTGTGTGTGTGTGTGTGTGTATAAATATATATATGACTTATATATATATATGACTTATATTTCTAAACTGGTTATTAGTTAGGGTTTAAACTTGTCTTTTATTGATAAAACATTTCTTCTAAACCCTAGAACAAATATCATCCAGAGCAGCAGGTCTGGCTCATGCCTGGCCTTGCCTGTAGAGAGGATTTCCCACCCCACTCTTCTCCTCTGTGTCCTATCTCCCAGAGGATTAGGCCTCCAATCCCAGACAAGGTATCTTTCTTGAGACAAAAGTAGCAGTTATTTTCTAGCTCTTGGACTTGACATATTTTCCTGAGCTCAGCCAATCTCCTCTCAAATGAAAACACCTCTGCTAAAGTCCTTCAGCACTGACTGGATGTGCCTAGCCTCTGACAACAGTGTGATCACTGTCCATGGAATGGTTTGAAATCCCATGGCATGAGCTGCACTCATTAATGGGTGTTTCTATTTTGTCATGGTATTTCTTCACTCCCAATGTGCATGATATGAATAGAACCAGAGGGTTTTGTTTATATATATGTAGTGAAAAATTGTATAAATTTACATGGATAATAATGTAACACAATCTTCTGGGAAGGTTTGGAAAGATGGAACCTATTTTCCTATTTGGTCAAACTGGTGCATGCTGCATTCAGATGGATAAATTCTCCTCAGTTTGGATGGAGTTCTTGCTGTCCTCTTTAGTAGATCTAGATTTGAACTATATGCTTCACTGAAACTTTCTCGCCTTAATGCAATCACCAGTATTCATAACTCCAACTAAAAAATGACAGACTGGTTGGTTTGCCCTCCTCTTGCCTCCTCCAATCTATCTATTGTTTTGATCACTTTTTCCATGCAATTGGTCAGCAGTGTATTAAAGGAAATTTAGTGCCTCAGGCTGCCCAGAACAGTGGTGGAGTCACCATCCCTGGAGGGGTTTAAAAGCCATGGAGATATGGTGCTGAGGGACATGGTTTAGTGTTGACCAGGCAGTGCTGGGTAGTGGTTGGACTCCATGATCTTAGAGGTCTCTTCTAACCCAAATGATTCCTTGATTTTGTGATCCCTCCATGTGCATCTGAGACGTCAGGACATGGCTGCCAGCTCCGTGAGCAGTCATGATGTTGAGTGTGTGGATGTAGGAAGCAGCAGCACTGCTCCACCACTATAGCTGTTGGTAGCTGAGGGTGAAAAATGAGTAGCAGAGTAGAGCTGGAGACCTGAGCTTCTGACAGTGGACCTGCTTGGTTTTTACTGGTAGCTTGCCCCTGGCTGTCAGGGGGGTTTCAGGTGGCTTAGTTCATAACAAGCAGTTGCACTGCACAGAGCAAGCATGGCCAGTGCTGTAACCCTGAAGAAATACTTCAGGAAAACTGCATTAATAAAATCAACCAGTGGCAATGGTTTGGTTTTTTCTTTTCTTTTCTTTGTCTTTTTTCTTTTCTTACTTCCCCCGCCCCAGGATTTTCATCCTAGAATCATTTTCGTTGGAAAATACCTTTTATGATCATCAAGTCCAACTGTTAAATACAGTGAAGGAACATGTGCCAGCACATCTGGAGATACCTGTTTGAACAAGGTAGGCTGCAAAAAGCTGCTTTGACAAATGTCACTGACTTCAGCACTCAAAAAGCTGGAACATGATCACTACTAGGAATTGCTGCCTGGGGAAGTGTAAAAGGCTTAACAGAGACATCACAATAATACAGTATTGTATGGCAGTGATAAAAATCTAGAGATGCATTTGACAACCTGTGGGAAATATGCATCCTGCCTGTCTTTGTACTTTAAACCAAATACAGAGAAATGGAGCATGTCCAGCCCCTGTGTAAAGACAACTTGGACCACAGAGTCTGCCCCACTAACACCTTTAGAATAGATTTGACCATGTCTTGGTTTGCACGTGGTTATTTTTATGGTGATACCTATGACTGCCGCTGAGGCTTCTGTGTTATAGTGGCATGATGGCTTTATGAAATGTTGTGTTCGTTTGTGGTGTGTAAGAGAGGTTTTGGGATGCTTGTAGGCTCCAGGCTGTGAGGAGGGCGTGGGTTTGTGAGGGTCTCACAGGACCACAGAATGGTTAAGGTTGGAAGGAACCTCTGGAGATCATCTGGGGGAGGGGAGTGAAGTTAGATGAAAATCTGAGAAGGATCCGCAGTCATTTTTCTGGGCTCGTTTCAGGTATCCCTGCAGTCACCCCCTCCAGACGGCTGTCAGGATGCTCCGTGAGCCAGTGGCTGCCCCAGGCTTGCCCGGGGGCAGTGCGACGTGTCGCGACTGTCCCCTTTCCCGGGGCTCGCTCCAGCACCGCCCGCTCTAGCCCTGCGGCCGGTCTCGGTGCCGCAGGTCTAGGGGCAGCCGGAGCCCTGCCCGGGCGGGGCCAGTGCGGGCGGGGCCGGTGTGGGCCCCTCCCCTGTCCCCGCTATAGCTGCCGGTACGGCTGGGAGGGACCTGCTGGCGGGGANGTCCCGGTCCCGCCGGTGCGCGGCCATGGGGCAGGCGAGCGGCCCCGTGCTGCCGGTAGCCCTGCCACTGCTGGGAGCTGCTGTGTCAGTGTGCGCAGGTACCGGGAGCAGGGAGCGGGAACGTGAGAGGCAGAGGGAGCTGTCACCAGGACCCGAGCTGGGAACAGGAGCTATGGGTACGGGAGCTGGGAGAGGCACTGGGAGCGGCAACGGGAACAGGAGAGGCAGCGGGAGCGGTACGGAGAGCTTAGAGAGGATCTGGGAACGGGAACGGTACCAGCACCAGGAGCCGCGGTAGGAACGGGAATGGCACCGGGAGCGCCCTGCGCGCTCCCGCCGGCAATGGGGATGCGCGATCGCAGCGGAGCGGGGAGATGTCATCGCGCCGAGTACTGGGACCCCCACCCTGTCCGGTAACCACCCTCGCACCGGGGAATCCCCTCGATGCTGGGTACCCCCTCTGGCCCGGGACTCGTAACGAGACTCAGTGCCCCGGGTTAGTGCTGGTTCTCGGGAGGTTAAGAAGCTTAATGAGTTTAATTATTATCAACCTGTGTACAGGAGAAATAGGTCATTAGGGATTTACGGGCAACAACCGGCCCGAAGCAGGTCCCAGCCCATGCCGTGTGGGTGCCGTGCCCCCAAAAATTCTGGATCTGTGGTCAAGTGACACACAGCAGTCCCCACTCTAAAGGTCTGTTAGGGTGCACACAAAGCTCTCCTGGTGTTCCCTGGCTGCTTGGAGGCACCTTCTCTGACCGGGCGCTGCTGTTGGTCCTGGCAAGAGAGCCCTGCACTGAGTGTCACATGGGAACACCCATCATACAGCTCCCCGTTCCATCCCATTGTACCATCACAGCATTGCTCCATCCTATTGCACTGTGTCTCATTTCACCGTGTCTCATCATAGCACGAGTGGGACAAGGGTGTGAAACACACAACCTCTGGGTTCATCCCATAGGTGTTCTGCTCTGGCACAGCAGGTGGTGTGAAATGTTCATTCCCCTCAATCCTTCCTTTGAAAGCTAAACCTGTTCTCTCAAATAACTCTCTGTAAACCATCAGTTAGCATGGCACTGCAGGGTAGAATATGATGAAGTTTTTCTACTGGGTTTACTCCAATTGACTTTCACCACAGGAGTTTCTGGGTGTGATGCTCATTACACTCATACAGAGAGGGATGGTCACAGCCCCAAGCTGAACAGAAGGACTGTGCCTACTCCCCAGTCCAAGTGTGCCTGTAATCCTGTTTTGGGAAAGGAGTCATCACAGAGCTCACCTGCTGATGTTTGAAGTCCTTGTGTATAATGTCCATCTGGTGAATCTTTGTTACCCTCAAGGGGTATTGACCTTTGTCTGTCCAAGCTCTTCTGTCTGCCTCCTGTTTTATTATTCAAGTTTGCAAGTGAACCACAGAAATAGACAACCCTGTGTGTGTGTTACTGACAGGTCCAGAGAGACACCTTCTGCAAAAGGTATCTTTGCTCCAGCTTCATAATTTGGTTTGCTTAGTCCTAACTAACTGCTAATATTGAAAAGCCTTTGTATGGTCAAGCACTGAAACCAGTGTGTCCTTGGGAAGAGGTAGCATGGTACCACACCCAGCAGTTTAATTCACTGCACTGTAATAGTTATCAGCATGATGCTATCTGCTCATTTCTGTGTATCACTGTTTTCCTAGCTTTTAGTAGAAAGCTTTAATAATGAAACAAAGTGAATGAGAACTATAAGCACTTAGTGGCCTGGCTGTGTGACCTACCAGGGTGCTGCCAATAAGTCACACAGATGAATTGTGGGGTTGGTGGGTGTAAGTTAGTTGTGCTTTTTCAGAGGAGGCTCTAGGTCTTACTAGTTGCTTGTAGGTAATTCTTCTGGGCTATACTCTGGCTAGGGTAAGTTGTCCCTTTTGAAGAGCAGTGCTGGCAGGAGCATGGTAGGGATGTCCTCCCTGTGCTGGGCAGCAGCACAGAGTGTGTCCATCTGTCAGGACAGGAGGGAGCTGTTGGATGTGCCAGTCGGGTCAGATGGGTTTGTGTTGGAGGAGCATTTACCCAACCTTACTGGAGTTCTGGGTTATGGCATTGAGATACAACAGCTTTCAGCAAAAATCCCTAGAAAAAAGGGCTCCTGGACATAGTACTCAGAGCTGTAGTTTGTTACCACATCCTTCTCCCTGTCAGAGGCTCAGGGCTTCTTACCACGCTTGTTTTAGTAAGCCAGAAATGCAGCTTGTGCCTGGCTGTGAAGGTGCTGATAACCTGGTAATTAATGGAGACATCATATGGAAGTGTTGAGGAGATGATAGGGAAGAGATACTTTGCTAATAACTCCATCCCAGTTCAGAAACGCAATTTCCTCTTCACCTCAAGTGCTGTTAGGCTGTGGATTGTCTCTAGCTACCATGCAGAGAACAAAGTCCTCATTGAAGTGCAAGCTAGGTGCCTAAATGTGGATGCTGTCAATACCCATGAGGGGGATGCCCCTCAGCATCTTTGGATGTGTGTAGCTGAGCCAAGGCACGTGTGAGTTGCTCTAATGGAGGTTGGCAGGTTGTGTTACTGCAGCACAAGTCCTGCCCTGTCCTGACAGCTTTCAGTGACGCTGACATCCCAAGTCCCCTAAGATGCAGGCAGGAATCCTTCCCTTGGCTTTGTGTGAGGTGATGGGTGTAACCCTGCCCATGCCTCTGCCCGCGCCAACCTCCCTTCAGGGGCAGCTGCATTTCTCTGCTGGCTGCAGCCTCAGGAGTGCTTCATTCCATAATAAAGGGCCTCTGCAAGCTAAGGTTTTCTTCCAGAAGAGAGCAGCTCAGTGGGAAGGGACCAGCAGTGGTCACCTAGCCCAGCTCCCAGTGTGCAGTCAGGATTTCAGCTCTTTGTTCTTGGTTTGCTTTAAGTTTAGTTTGTTCACAAAAGTAAATGGAGTACATTAAAAAGTCAATGTTTCCTTGGTTCCATGTTTACCAGGAAGCTGATTCAAGGTGGCCAGAGCAGTGTCTGCAGAACTCGTGTCCACCTGCACTTCTCCAGCAGTACAGGTGTTCAGTCTGATGTACAGTGGGACAAAACCCAAGGCAGTTGAGGAAAAGGAGATGTTTGTGTTGCCAAATGTTCTTCTGAAATGCTTTGCTTCTCTTAATACAGTAACTCTAAACTATTGAAGTTTTAATTTTCAAAGTCAAACGTCATTTTTCAGCAGTACCCTCTTTTATTGGGCTGTGTTTAAGTAAGAAGAGCAGTGTGGCCATGGAAAGGGCAGCTGGTGCCATTTCTTGGGTGTAGAATACCCTGCCAGGCTGTCCTCAGGTGCTGGCTATCCTTAGGACTCTTTTTCACGCCGTCTGTTTCAGACCCAGGGTCAGTCAGTGCTGTCAGCACTGTGTTATCACAGCCACCTCCCTGTGGAGTTTGTACCCTGAGCCCTATGCTGGACCCTCTGTCAGCACCTTATGGACTGAGACCAGCAGGTTCTTCCCAGCTTTACCGATGAGCTGTATTTCACAGTGTTCCTGCTCGCAGGCTGCACATCTTACCTTTCATACAGCACAGCTCCCCAGAGGATACTCCCCCCTTCAGAGCTGATCACAAGTTAGCAAATGTCCTTTGACAGCTTAGTCCAACACAAATCACTTCACTGGGTTTTGTTACCCTTTCCCTGCTCAATTAACATTAATTTAAGTGCCTGGCCCCAGCTTCTGTCTTCTGGGTTTTTATCATGGTTGCTGAGCTCTTTTAGAACAGGGATTTTGAGTACCTAGTATCCTCCTTCCGGAATGAAGGTACTTGCACATATTAATAAAATCCCTTCCCCTATTATTTTTAAGAAATGGAAACATTGGAGCTATTTGATGTCTCCTTCTAAGTTGTTTTCTTCAGTTCTGGAATAATTACTTCCCTTCTCTGCAGCTTTCCAGTTTTTGCCCAGTTTGGTGTCAGTCCTTTCTGCTGTATGTTTATACAGGGAGCTTTTACCCTACTATCACTCCTACTCTTTTGGGTTTTGTTTTCACCAGAGCCCTCTCCAGAGAGGAAACTTCTCCATATTTTTCTTAGGAGTCCAAAAAGCAAGTTTTCTTGGAGACTTGTCTTTTTTTTTTTTTTTTCTGAAGAGAAGTGTTGGAAAGAGATAGATCTGAGTGGGACACATGCTGATGGTGGGAGCCAGACCCCTCCTTGCCACATGACTGGGTGCAGTGCTTTAAGGGAACACGTGTTTCCTGCTGTGCAAAGAGACCTGCAGAGCTTCACTTAATACTTGCTGGGTAATTCTTCTCCCCTCCTGGCTTGGCTGTACTGGTGGCTGTGTGTGGGAGGCAGGAGTGTGGTCTCCAAGCCCTGACCACTGCTGCTTCTGTTGCAATAATAGCAGGAAAACGTCCTTGAGAATTCCCTAAGTCTTAAAAATGCTAAACCCAGGGAACACCAGTTCCTTGTGGTCTCTACAGCTAGAAATTGCTTTCCTTGTGCACCTGATGATTTGTGGATCAGCTTGCCAGCCACCTCAGCTGGCAGTTGGCTTCCACTTTGGAAGACGAGGGACTGCACGCCTCTGTCATGCAATGTGTCTGTGTAGCTGCTGTCTCTGGGGAAGGGACCTCATGGTGTGTCCTCTCCTCATCTGCCCCTGACCTGCCCTGGACTGACAGTTGGTCACGGCAGGACAACCTTACCATGAGCCTTGTGGAGCTTTGGGACAGATTTGTTAATGACTGGTGTGGAACTGCATGCTCAGAGACCCATAACCGAGTTTGGAAGCCTCACATGGCATGTTTCAGTTGTTCACTTTCTCCTAATTTCCCAACATTTCAAGGGAAATGTGCTTGAGCAGATAAAGGAGTCCTGTTCCTTACTAGATTGAATGCCTTATTGTGAAACTTTGGGAGCACATTTTCTTCC
This sequence comes from Galbula dea, assembly GCA_013399015.1. Classification (NCBI taxonomy): domain Eukaryota; kingdom Metazoa; phylum Chordata; class Aves; order Piciformes; family Galbulidae; genus Galbula; species Galbula dea. The sequence continues at coordinate 509,347 of VWZX01004997.1, forward strand.
TGCCTTTTGATCCTTTTCCCTTTTTAACCCTTTCACAATCATCTTGTTCCACCTCTCTGTTTTTCATGGTAGTGGAAGTCCTGCCTGTTCTCCCATGAGAGCTCATCCCCAGTAGGATTGCCAGGACCATCCCTGGGGCAGAGCTGGAGAAGTACAGTGTGCTGTCCCTGGGGAGGGAATAAGTGTTTCCTGCTGTGTGTAGGGACATGTAGAATTTCAGTTAATATTTGCAGACTTTTCCTCTTCCTTCCTACTGTAGAATAGCTCCTTGGAAGGGGAAGTGTGGTTCAAAGGTGATGTTGGCTTGAGCAGTGAGAGAGATGTGGAAGACCTTTTATCATTGTGCTGTTGTCCCTCTGGTCTAAAATCTGAGGAGAGCTTCTCACCAGCTTCTCTGGGACAGCAGTGGAGTCAAGTTAGAGCAGAGACTGTGCAGCTACTTAGCGTGAAAGCTTGGAATATATTGCTGGTGACTGCAGACTGCCAGATTATAGAGCTGAATATGGACAATGTTTTTCCATAAAAAGAAAAGGTTAATAGAGGAATTTGTCATGAGTAAACTGGAGAAGTACTGAGACATGTCTAGTGGATCTGCATGAACAACACTCAAAGTCTGGAGGGTCCCATGTCCCTGGGGATGTCAGTGGGGTTGGTGACACAGGCAGAGTTTGGGTGGTTGTTCAGGTGTCCTGTCAGGAGCCATGTGTGTGGATGTGCCACTGCTCCTTCCAGCTTGTCTCAGGTCACTGAACATGTTCACTTGCAGAAGCAGTAATAATGTGGTCGGGCTGTATTGAGAATTCTGACCAACACTTTATTTCTTGTTGTTCTTCTTTGTGTAATGGCTTCTTGTAGAAGCAGCTCTGTGGGGAATGGGCTGACTTCCACAGGTAGCAAACTTTCACTTCAAGTCAGTTTTGGAAACAAGTCAATTTCGAGCAAAACACTCAGAACTGAAAGGGAAAATGGGGTTAGAGCCTTTCTAGCAGCACTGTAGAAAGAATAAAGGACAGAATAAACCACTCTGAATACAAGAGCAGAAGATATGGATCTTCAAGCAGTGGCACCCCTCCCTTCCCTGCCAAGCGAGCCCACCCAACAGTCTTGGCTGCCACTCTGGCTTCCAGCCTGCTCCAGTGACAGATGGGATTGAGGCGGTGCAAGGCCCTGTCATCTGGGAACAAGGGACTGCCTCAGGTGGTCCAAGTGAGGTCTCAGTGCCCCTCAGTCATCCTATTCTCTCCCTGTGTTCCTTTGGTGCTGCTCAGGACTTGCAGTGACAGTTTTGATCAACTCCTCTCTCAAGCCATCTGCAAAGCACTAGAATATGCATAAAAGTGACTTGTCTCCTCCAGATGACATCATAAAGACCAGTTCCTGTTTTATTTTTGGGCCATGAGAGGAGGGAGAACAGCATAATGATGTCTGAGGCAGTGAGGACACTTGTGACAGTCTTATTTCATTTCCTCAAGTAATGTGTTTGTTTTGCAGTGTTGGTGGTGATGTGTCTGCTTGTCCCCTGCTAGATCTCTGGTTTATCTGGATCTGATGAATCTTGCTCCTGGCATCTCCTCCAGGACCACAGCAATGCCTTTGAGGAGGAGATTCACCTGCTCTGTTGCTGAGTGGCTGGTTGTGCTCACTCCCTGTGCTGAGTGAAAGCCAACTCAGTGATATGGTTCCTCACGTTCCTTGCATCCAGGATAAACATGGACATATGGTGCCAAGGAAGTTTGTTGCAGGCCTGAGCTGAGGATAAACATGACAAGCTGTTATTTCAGAAGGGTAGGGCAGGATGGAGATTGTTGTAAAGAAAAGAAACAATGTCACAGAAAGAGAAATCCGATTCATGCTGATGTCTGCCAGGACATCTCCATTCTCTGGAGACTGCTTTGGTGAGTCCCTGCTGCTCCTGCTGTGTGGCAAGAGCTGCTGCACCTGCTGGTTGCCACATCATCCTCTTCCTCAGCACTGTCACCACTAAACCAGCATCACATCTCCCTGTCTTTCAAACCCCTGCAGGGATAGTGACTCCTCCACTGCCCTGGACAGCCTGGGCCAGGGATTGACAACCCTTTTGGGGAAGAAATTGTTCCTCATGTCCAACCTAAACCTCCCCTGGTGCAACTTGAGGCTGTTTCCTCTTGTCCTATCATTAGAAGAAAGCTCTTCTGTTTGTGCTGGCTGTGTGGTCTCCTCGAGGTTACACTTGTTGGATGTCTGTTATTCTCTTTAAGTATGCTGGGTACTGGGGGGCCTGTGCTTTTGGGGGCCTCCTGGGACCTGTTCACTGGCACAGGCGATGGCCCTGGCGTGGGACCTGTGCTGGAGTTCCCACACGTTGCTCGTGGTGGAAGCTGTTGCTGTGGGGAGTCTGTCTGCTTGGGGCCTTCTCACGGAAACTGGAAACCTCTTTTTCAGGTCTGAAGTGTGTGTGCCAGCTGTGTGAGCACACCAACTTCACCTGCCAGACTGAGGGTGCCTGCTGGGCTTCTGTCATGCTGACTGACGGGCGGGAGGAGGTGGTCAAGTCCTGCGTCTCCCTCCCAGAGCTCAACGCACAGGTCTTCTGCCACAGTTCCAAGAACATCACAAAGACCGAATGTTGCTACACCGACTTCTGCAATAACATCACCCTCCACCTGCCCATCAGTAAGTGCTAAATGCAGTTCAAACACCTGTGTGACATTGTGAGGGTGCAGAAGTGCTGTGCAGAGGATGGGACCATGGGAGCCAGCTAATAAGGGTTTAAAGGCTTGCTCTAAAACAGTAGCTGGGTTTTTTCCCCAACTTCTTTTGGACAGGAAAATCTAAAACTACAGCTCTGGTAAAAGTGAATTTCTTGCATCTCCTAAAGATATGCCAAATGTTGGCTTTGATATCCCATGAGGCATTAACTGATGTTGAAAGGAAGAGTCTGAAGGAAACAGACTGGTAATCTTGCAGATTTTATGGGCTTTGATGTCTGAAGGCAATTTGTGACTTGAATTGGCATCAGTCTAGGTGTTAGGAAGATGGTATCTGAAGGACTTTCCACGAGGCATGGATTAGCAATGGATATAGCAACTGTGAATTAGCATTGTGAGGAGCTGAGAGCTGTTAAGTGGTGCATCAAAAGGAGATAACAAAGACTCTGCACTGGCTGAAGCTTTACAGTCTCAAACATCTCTGTGCACACTTTAGAAGACCTACTTTAGATGGCTTAGGCAAGAGTTCAGACCAGAGAGGTTTGGAAGGAAGGTGGTCAATTGTAGATGCTGTTTGTGACTGTATATGGGAAATGGTCACCTGTGTTTTTGAGCAGAAGCATGTCTGGGTTGGCAGGGAGGTTTGACCTGTGATGGGGCAGTCCCCTCTGCGTGAGGAAATGTTCTCCTCACTGTTCATGACCAGTCTGTACTGATCAGTGACATGTCTTTGTGGTCTGGATTGGTGAGCCATTACTGCAGCTGGTGCTGGCTGTGGTCAGGAAGGCAGATGATGTGGGTCATACAACACATCAGGTCTTCTGCTGGGGGCAGGAGGGGTGAAGGACATCAAGACACTCCTGAGAGACATCCTTGGCTGATGCTGGTTCAGCAATCTTGTTAGTTTGCCTTCAGCCTCGGGGTTCTGCAGCTCATTTCATCAGCTCCTAAGGCAGCTTTTCTTTGGTGTTAGATTGGAGTCATTGATTCTTGGCCAGCAGGGACAAGAAGGTGTAAAATTCCTGGTCCCAGTGAGAGAGAGGAAGAAGATTTGCACCTCCAGGAGCTGTGTGTACTACACAGCTGGTGCAGTGCTTGAGTCTGCCAGACTCAGAACTGTGTAATGAAATTGATTCAGTGCTTTTTAAAAACAAATATTTATACTATTTCAACGTTTAACTATCTGACTCTTCTTTCCAGGATTTGGGTTTAATACAGGCTTTTTCTGAAAAGCTGTAAAATAAACTGCATTATCAGATGGTCCCTCTGTATATACTTAGACTAGAGAGAGATCTTACAAGTCAGCAAGATGCAAATTAATACATCATTTACAATTACAGCTTGCATTTAAGCTGCAATCATACAGTACTTCAGAGAATGTAAAAGGCTGTTGCTGGAAGCATTTGCTACATCATATAAGACAGAGGACAACAGACCATGGCAGGGTTGCTGTGGTAGCCTTGGGGACCATCATCTCCTGGTGTGGATGGGCAGGTTCTGGGTGCTGCCAGAGGAAGGTTTCTGGAGGAGACTATCTGAGGTAGAAGCCTGAGGAGGTCTATGCCCTGGTACCTGATCTTACCTGTTGCCTGGAGCAGGAAAAGAATCATAGAATCATCCAATCATTTTAGTTGGAATGGACTTTTAAAATCATCAAGTCCAACCATTACCTAGCACTGCCAAATCACCACTAAACCATGTCCCTCAGCACCATATCTCCATGTCTTTTAAACCCCTCCAGGGATGGTGACTCCACCACTTCCCTGGGCAGCCTGGGCCAGGCCTTGACAACTCTTTTGGGGAAGAAACTTACTCATGTCCAACCTAAACCTCCCCTGGGGTGACTTGAGGCCACTTCCTCTCATCCCTTCAGTAAGGATTATTTCAGTATTTTTATTTCAGTTGACAACAGAAATACCAATAGTGCTGATGCTCTAGAAATGGAGAAATACTAGAGGGGTTTTTCTTTTGTGTGTGTTTGTTCTGTTTTGTTTTTCTTTTTGTTTGTTTGTGGGTTTGTTTTTTGTTGTTTGGGTTTTTTTCCTAGTTGGGATGCTGGTATCTTAGGAGGACACTGCTATTTATAGCAGAGCAGTGGAGGCAGGTCTGTTGTCTTGGGGCTCAAACTGGTAGTTGCAAAACCTCAAGTTTTATATTTCAGTACCAGAGGAGAGGATGTAATTTTTAGGCTGAGCCCTTTGCTCTGAACATTTGGGGGAAGTAAAAAATGTAATGGTGCAAGTGTTCTTTGTTGGCTGTTTTCTGGCAGCTCTTCTTCACACACTTACTACTGCAGGGAAGCTGCATTTGGGCCCCAGTGAAAATGAGCTTTGCAAGGGACATTGCAAAGGGGATGGAGCTGAGCTCTGTGTGCCAGGGCTGTCCCACCTACCTCTGTGGCACCGCTGCTTGTCAACTCATGAGAGGTGGAGCTGGTGGCCACCGGTACCTGCTGTGCCACCAGTACCTGCCCTGCTCGTGGCAGTGGACTCTGCCACGGCGAAAAACCAGTCTGGATGCCATTGCCTAGGCTGCCTTGGTAGGTGCATTCCTGTCTTGAGGACATTGCTCTTTGCCAAATGAGTTTTTAGGCAACTCCTTGTTCAGTTTGCATTTTTAACTTTCTCACTTCTGGTCTGATATGGTACTGAGAAATCCAGATCTTGGGTCTGTCTCTGACTGTGAGAGCAAGGAATTGAAAGTGGAGACACCATAACAAGTGACCAGCACTGGACCTGTCACCTGGTCTGACAAAACATAGAAGCAGTCATAGGTTTAGTCATTAGTCCATTATCTGACTGATCTTGTAAAGGGTTTTGTTTCCACCACTGAGTAGAAGCTAGGCCAGAATTCTCACAGCTGGGACATGCTGTGCATGGACTGTGCCAGTGCAAGGCTCCAGGTAGAACTGCTTGGTCCAGAAGTCCATGTGTGCTGTCTTCCTTCAGAGCATGTCTTTGTGTACCATGTATGGCTTCTCTCGTGTTGGTTGGTGGTCTCTTGCCAGGTGTGGTGAGTAACCAAGTAAAGGCACTGGCTCTGTCTACCAGTGCCCAGCTTGACACACAGGTTCCCTGGTCTTCAAGATACACCTGCTTATCAAAGTACCTGCTTAAGCCTGCCCAGTTCCCACCACCCACCCTTAAGAGACTCATAACACCTGGAGGTTGACACTTGGCACAGACATCTTGCCATGGAAGATCTTTCTATCTTCCTTTCTATCCATCCACCTATCCATCCTTCTCCATGATGCAGATTCTAGTTTTAAAATAGAGCATGTGGCTATGAAAGGCTTGTCTTTGGGCAGGAGTGAATTCCACAGAGGAGGAGAAGCCTTGAGAAGGTGCAGCTTTGTGTTCATCCCTGGCAGCTAAGGCAGGAGCTTCTGAAGGCTCTTCCCTCTTACTGTGGCCACATCCCTCCAGGGACACAATCCTGTCCTTCAGCTTGCTTGGCTTCAGCTTGGCTGTGTGTTCATCACCACGGGCTGGTGTTGTAAATGAATCAAGATTGACTGGAAACCAGCAGCATGAGGATGTGTGAGGACAGAGAACACTGTTGTGCTTGCCTGTGCTTGAATTTCCATAGCAGAACTGCAGATGGCATTGCCTGCCTCAGTCAGCAGAGCTCTGGTGCCTCTGCCTTGCCTGAGGGGAGGCTGGTCTTGCTTTGAGGTCACTTTTTCACAGTGTCTGAAAATACACATCTTTAAGGGGAAATTTGACCTGGATGTCTGCTTTTTGTGTACTCCTCGCTGTTGGCAGGGATCTCCATCTTTTCTAATGTTGAAAACTGAGGCTGGGTGGGTGCAGGTGAGTTTTCAAGGTAGTGAGAGCAACTTGATATAGCTGCTGGCGTCTGTTTGGGTGGAGAAAAGGAACTTGTCTGCTGGGGCAAACGCAGCCTCAGCTCAAAAGCAGTAAGGAGGAAGAGCTGCTTGGGACCAACCTCTGTCTGGATCTAGTGCTTTCCAGCCTGCTGGGGTGGGCTGAGCCTGGTCAGGGGTCTGGGGAGAAGATGTGATTGCTAGGATCTATACAGACCAGTGTGAGAAGTGCTTCAGTCTAGTAACAGCTGGCCTGAACCCATCAGCCTCCAAATTATAGACATTCTCTTTCTGGATGCTAGGGGTTTAGCTGTCTGTAACCCAGAACACTGCTGTCAGTTTGGGTTGTGGTGGTGTAGAGCTGCTCAGAGACTGAAATAGCTGCATGGGGTTTACCAAACCTGCTTCCTTTCATATCTGTGCATTTTGGTGCTGCAACCCTGGAGCTGTTCCTGGGATAATGCCCCAGTTGGACTGACCTCCTGAGGTTCTCCTCCCGCAGGGGGCAGAGCTCCAGATGGTCAGAGCTGTTCTGTGGCTGCCTTGTTCTGCAAATATTTCACATATTTTTGTCCATCTTGGCTATCCCAGGTTCATATTCCCTGGAGGGGTTGGTAAGAGTGGAGCCATGCAGAGAGATGTCTGGTCTGTGGGCAGGTGAGGGGGAAATAGCATTTCAGGTCCTGCATCCGTTCATCTCTTGGGTATCCCTGATGAGTTTGCTTGAACTTCTGCATCCCTAAGCAGACTATTACCTGCTGATTTTTGAATGTCCTGAGAGGGGTGTTGGGGTCTGTGGTCATGTGGCAGCTGGAGAAATTTTGTTTTAAACTCTAGTCCAAGTTGATGTTTCAGAAACTGGTCAAAAGTATTTTGTATGTCTGACTAGGTCCCACCTTTAGATGCAGTGTATTTTCTTACCACATTGGGAAGAATACGTAATGGTAGCTTGGGAACTTAAACATGCATAGTTCAGGGCTTTGGGGAGTCTTACAGGAAGCCAAACATGTGAGAATGGCTTTTACATTGACAGGGGAAAAAGAAAATCCATCCTCTTTTATTTTTTTCTGCCTGAAAGTACTATTTTGTTGTCAGAACTTGCACTTTAACTGTACTGTATTGTGAAACTGCTGAATATGGCCAGATGTGCTATTTTTGTTTCATACATGGCAACGTCTTCACCTTCTAGTCTTGATTAGTGAAGTCATTGAATAGTACATTTGAGATCAGATTGCAAAAGGTTATGATTGATGGTGTTGACTCAATGGGTTTGAGTAGTCATAAGGGATTTTCTGATGTCCCAAAGAGTTTAACCTTGCACAACTGCTGTAAACATTATCTGGTGATGTTGCGTTTAATTACTGCTTGTACCCTGCCTGTTGTGTGTTCTGCACTTGTGCTGTTTGTTCCTCCTCCTGTGTGTGGTTTGTGTGGTGAGAAGCCACAAAGATCCCAAAGGGTCATGGTGTGGAACCCAGAAACTGGCATGGCTGCAGCACTGGCTGCAGGACACTGTGCTGCAAGGGGGCAGGATGGAAGGTGGCCCACAACCAGCTCTAAAGCAGACATCACAACACTGGTACTTCTCAAGTCGTCTGCATGTGCTCTGTGAAGAACTGGAAAGGGTTTGAGTAGTTGCCACCAGCCTGTGTCTGCACTGTGTCTTTGGTACTGCCAGTAGGCTAACAATGACAAAGGAGGTTTCCCATGGACTCCTTCCAAGAAACTCCTCTGGACAGTCAGGATCTCTTCATTTGTCAGGAACTAGGTGGAGACCCCATGCAAACTGGCCTGGGCATCTCAGCTTCCAGTCTCACTGCTACTTTGCCTTCTGAACTTGAGCTCTCTCAACTTCACAGCATCTCAGAGGAGACCTGTAAGCATCACTGAACTTGATTTTAATCTGAATGACTGTCACTGCATAAGGCACAAAGCTGGTGTCTCTCTGTATTCCTGATGCTGCTGACATCCCTCCTGAGTGTGTGTGAGAGAGTCCTGGAATTCTGCTTCTGCTTTGCTCTGGCCTCTCACTGTGCACTCCCAGAATGTCTCTGTGCTCCCTCCTGCTCCAGGTTTCTCCTGCCTCTTGCCTACAAGTGTCACCATCAGCTTGCTGCCTGCTGTGCTTGCTGTAGTGTCTCTGCCAGACCTGCTGCTGTCTCCAGCCTGCCCTCCTGTGTCTGCCTGCCTCTCAAAAATGAATGGGAGGGAAACAGCCCTAAAAATCAACCTCTGTTGCAGTTCTCTCCCAAAGACTGCTCTGCAGTTTTTTAACCAAACAAATTGTGCTTATATATATTTTCAGTAAAATCATAGAATGGCTCAGGTTGGAAGGGACCTTAAAGATCATCTAGCTCCAACCCCCCTGCCATTTTCTGTTAAAATTGCAGACATTTTTTTCTCACAAGAATGATTTAGTTTCTTTTTTAGGCCCTTCAATTTCTGCTATAATACCTGTTTGAGTGGTTGGCAGTGTACGAACACTACAAAAATTGTCATGTCCCAGAAGCCCAAACCACACTGTTGCCTAAATTCTGTTGGCAAATCTAGGAACCAAACCTGTCTTTGCAGAACAGGTGTCCAGGTAGTGCAAACACAGCCAGGACTGTAACATGCCTTTAACATTAACACCCCTCCAGAAAGGGTTATTTCCCTGTAGGTTCATTGTGAGTCAGGAGCATATCAGGCTTTTCTCCTGCTTGATGGAGCTGCTTCCCAGTTTCAGGAGATCCTGGAGAATTTTGTGTGTATATATATATATATATATTTATACATATATACATTTAAACATAAACAAGGTAAAAGAAAAGGCAACAAAAACTGTTATTCTTCTTTGCCTGTGCAGGTTTGCCACCTCTAATATCCAGACTGTAAGGAAACAGGCTGGGAGTAAAGAAAGAGAGAGCAGAAGTGGAGATTTTTTACACAAGGTTGCTTCTAGAAAGAGTGATGCTCAGGAGCAAAGAGAGCTGCAAGAGAAGAGGGCAGAGGAGGAAGGGGCTGGAAGGCCTGGGAGGGGGATACAGGACAGCAGTGAGCATACACTGCGAGAAGGGAGTGCTAATGAGGTGAAAGACTCTCCAGCAGGAGATGCTGTGGGCGTATGGCAGAGCTCACCAGCACAGGCAGGAGATGCAGGTGGAGGATGTCCCACTGCTTGCTCTCTCATTCCCCACGTGCAGCACCCACAGCCTCCACAGGTGAACATCACTTGCTTCTGGGAGCAGATATCTTCTTGTCACACTGGCAGTCACTGCTTCTCACAATGGGGAGAGCTGCTGCCCTGGTTCCGGGCACAGAGCTCGTGTGCCAGCCTGCCAAGATACCCTTTGGAGTCTCTCCCATCCCACTTGGTTGTTGCTGTTCAAAGCTTCCTGTTTATTTTCCTTTGGATACTGTTTGCACTGGCCTAGGAACAATAAAATTTCAGGTTGTGCTTGTTTCATGTTATGATGTTTTTGAAGAACTGCTATTATATAGCCAGTATCTTGTTCCTGCCTCTTTAACTTGGATCTGCAGGTGAGGATATTGATTTGGGCACTGCACTACAAGAGCTGTGTGTTATCATGAATCACAGAATGCTTTGGGTTGAAGGAACCTTTTAAGGTCGTCCAGGTCAGCAGGGACATCTGCAACTAGAGCAGGTTGCTCACAGCCCCAGACAAATTGACCTGTTATGGTTCCAGGGATGGGACGTCTCCCACCTCTCTGGGCAACCTAGGCCAGTGTCTCTCTACCCTCAGCATAAAAGATTTCTTCCTTATAGATGACTTGCCCATGACAGGAGACGGTTGGACTAGATGAGCTTTAAAGGTCCCTTCCCACCCAAGCCAGTCTGTGTGTCTATGACATGTGGTCTGTTTTGCTGCTGCCAGTCCTGGTCAGGACAGCTGGGGGAGATCACTCCACAGCCGTCCACTCACCACCTTTTCCCCTCACCCTGCTCTTCTTTGTGTCTCCCAACAGCATCGGAGTCTCCTGGCCGAGCCGGGGGTGGCCCCGCGGTGCTGGCGGTGCTGGTGGCAGTGCCGCTCTGCCTCGTGTCCCTCGTGGCAGTGCTGGTGGCCTGCTTCTGCCATGGCCGTCGCTGTGCCCGCAGCAGGGCCAAGCAGTCCAACGTGGAGGAGCCCCTCTCCGAGTGCAACCTGGTCAGCTCTGGGAAGACACTGAAGGATCTCATCTACGACATGACGACCTCCGGCTCTGGCTCTGGTCCGTGGTTATCCTGCTCACTGCCCTCCCCTCAGCATGTCTGAGGTTGCTTAGCTGCTAACTTTCAGAGTCAGTTTTCTTGAGGCTTAAACCAAAGACAATGCCACCTCCTTGTTGGGTGATGAGGAACATTGCCTGCTGGGCACAGGGTGCAAGTGGAGGCCCTATATAAGGGGCTTTTACAGCAGTGACATTTTTTACACTGAGGGTGGTGAGAGCCTGTCCCAGGCTGCCCAGAGAGGTGGGAGATATCCCATCCCTGGAACTATCCCAGGTCAGGTTGTTTGGGGCTCTGAGCAACCTGCTCTAGTTGAAGATGTCCTTGCTGACTGCAGGGGGTTGGACTAGATGACCTTGAAAGGTCCTTTCCAACCCAATCCTTTTGTGATTCTATGATTCATTCTATTCTAAGACAAGTTTTATGTCAAGCGAAGTTTTGTGCACACACTTGAACACACCTCCCAGCAGCAGCAGGGCTTTGTTTGCTTTGTTTTTGATCAAATTACAGAAGTTCAGTGCTTTGTTTGGATGGATGAGCTCAAAAAGTTCATTTCCAGTGTGAAACAAAACCTTGCTGCTACTAAATGTACTGGATGAGTTTAGATGCCACTCCTGAAATGTTCATAGCAGTTCCAAAATAACCTTACACCAAGGTAAGAAAATGCTGAAAACCTTTGCTTGAAGTATTGAAACCTTGTCAGTATTTTCCCATCTCTGGTATCCTTACTGCTGTGATGCCTCTGTTGCTACTGGAACTTGTTAAATCACAGAAAGGCAAAAATGAGGTGGGAATTCACAACTTCCAGCTCATCAGGCTGGTGGCAGCTCTGGTGCCTACAGCCCATCTCTCTGTGACTAGAGTTTCTGCTTACTTGAAAAATAGCTAAATCATGCTTCCTTTCATTTACAAGTGAACCATTTCCTAATGGTACTTAATTGACTTTATTCTCCATGAACTGCATACCTCTGAGGATTAATTTATGTGTTTCCCTAATGTTTTTTTCACAGACATAATGAGTAGACTTTGTTTTAGATCCCAAACAAATGCAATATGAAATGAAGGGAGAGGACTGTGTCTGTGTGTGTGTCTGTGTGTGTTATGGCTACCAACAGAAATTAACATTGCTACCAGAATTTAGATCTAGTTTTAAACATTTCAATCAGAACAGATCAGCAAAATTACCTGCAAACCAAACTGTAGTCCACATCTAACCAAATACAGTATTTCAGGCCTGCTATTTAGGTGTTTTCTTTTGTTTTTTTAATGTTTTTTACATTTATTTGGGATTACGGAGGTAGGGTTTGTGGGAAGGAAGGTGCCTGTGTGATTGGGGTCTCCTGGCTTTACTGTGAGATTACACCCATGTTGTGGTTTACAAGTAACATTAAAAAGGATTCTTTGGGGAGATTTTTGGTTGGGAAACAATTTTCCCCTGTGAAAGCAAAGTTTTGAGCACAGCTCTGTGGGAAATGCCCAACTTTGGGATTTAATGACCTCTGCTGAGCTATTTCACAAATACTCCTCTCTTCTCTTTAAACCAGGTCTACCTCTGCTTGTACAAAGAACCATCGCCAGGACTATTGTCCTGCAGGAGATCGTAGGAAAAGGACGATTTGGTGAAGTCTGGCGTGGAAAATGGTGTGGGGAAGATGTAGCTGTGAAAATCTTCTCCTCCAGAGATGAGCGGTCCTGGTTTCGGGAGGCAGAAATTTATCAGACAGTTATGCTGAGACATGAAAACATCCTGGGATTTATTGCTGCTGATAACAAGGGTAGGCTGTGGGTCCTGGGGGAAATCAGAGTCAAGGAATTGTTTGTTTGGAAAGGACCTTTCAGATCATCAAGTCCAATTGTTAACCAGCACTGTCAGGTCACCACTAAACCATGTCCCTCAGCATCACATCTACACACCTTTTAACCCCCTCCAGGGATGGTGACTCCACCACTGCCCTGGGACAGGGCCTGACAACCCTTTTGGGGAAGAAATTGTTCCTCATAGCCAACCTAAACCTCCCCTGGTGGAACTTGAGGCTGTTTCCTCTTGTCCTATCAGTTGTTCCTTTGGAGAAGAGACCAACCCCCACCTGGCTCCAACCTCCTCTCAGGGAGTTCCAGAGAGTGAGAAGATCTCCCCTGAGCCTCCTCTTCTCCAGGCTAACCAACCCCAGTTCCCTCAGCTGCTCCTCACAACGCTTGTGCTCTAGACCCTTCCCCAGCTTGTCATGGAATTGCTTTCGCTGCTCCTGCTCCCATATGAAGCCCCATTGTGAACCTCACAGCTCTCTTGAGCTCCTGGTGGGGTGGCCAGCAATTTTCTCCAATCTCTATTGGCCACAAAATAGAGGATCTTTTTAATAAAGGTGAATAATCTTACTTCCTCTGGGTAGATAACGGGACCTGGACCCAGCTCTGGCTTGTCTCTGAGTACCACGAGCAAGGGTCCCTGTTCGACTACCTGAACAGAGGCACGGTGACAGTGGAGGGCATGGTCAGGCTGGCACTGTCGGTGGCCAGTGGCCTGGCACACCTCCACATGGAGATCGTCGGCACGCAAGGCAAGTCCTTTGCTCCCACTTGTCCTTCAGGTATTTTAAGAAGTTTCAGTGGTCTTTGCTAGAACTTGGTGTAGTGAAGCATCTGACACAGTTATGCCATGAGCAGCAGCATTAGTGTAAGAGTATCTGGGGCAGCCTGAACAGAACAGGAACTTCATCTTCCCGCTGCCACTGTCTGCACCTCCTCCCATGTCTCTGTGGGAGCAGCTGCGTTAAAGGGGAGCACCAGTGAAGGCTTCTCTAAATGCATTTGGAAGATGAACTTACAGTTTCTCTTTTTGTGTTTTATTGCTGAAATACAGATATAGAAACTAAAATACCTTCAAGTTTGGGTTTGTTTTTTGTTTTTGTTTTTTTTTTTTAATTTGCTGGCATTTAGCAGAGCTTTACTTGGTGCGAAATAGGCTTCAGACATTTTTTAGAGGGCGTAGTAAAAAAGTTGAATGAACCTGTTTTTCCTTCCTTGCTCTTTGTATTAACATTCACATTGCTGTTGTCAGCATTGTTGATGCATTTGCTTTCTGTGGACAGGCAAACCAGCCATTGCCCACCGAGACCTGAAATCCAAAAACATCCTGGTGAAGAGGAACGAAAGCTGCGCCATCGCAGACCTGGGCCTGGCGGTGAAGCACAACTCAGTGCTGAACACCATTGACATCCCCCAGAACCCCAGGGTGGGGACCAGGAGGTGAGTGAGGGCAGGCTTCTGAACACTAGCCTAGCTTCCCCTCTGAGGATGGTGCCAAGTCCTGCACTTGGGTCACAACAACCCCATGCATTCTTCAGAGTTGGGGCAGAGTGGCTGGAAAATGCCTGGCAGAAAAGGACCTGGGGATGATGATGGACAGTGGCTGAAGCTGAGCCAGCAGTGTGCCCATATGGCCAAGAAGGCCAACAGCATCCTGGCTTGGATCAGCACTGGTGTGGCAGCAAGACTAGGATTGTCCTCCTGGCCTGGCCACCGGGGAGACCACACCTCGATTCCTAGGTTCAGTTTTGGGCTCCTCACTCCAAGAAGGACACTGAGGTGCTGCAGTGTGTCCAAAGAAGGACAATGGTTGGACTCGATCTTAGACGTCTCTTCCAACCCAAATGATTCCTTGATTCTGTGATCCCTCCGTGTGCATCTGAGCCCAGTCAGGACATGGCTGCCAGCTCTGTGAGCAGTCATGATATTGAGTGTATGGATGTAGGAAGCAGCAGCACTGCTCCACCACTATAGCTGTTGGTAGCTGAGGGTGAAAAATGAGTAGCAGAGTAGAGCTGGAGACCTGAGCTTCTGACAGTGGACCTGCTTGGTTTTTACTGGTAGCTTGCCCCTGGCTGTCAGGGGGGTTTCAGGTGGCTTAGTTCATAACAAGCAGTTGCACTGCACAGAGTGAAGCATTGTCTCAGACTTTCTCAGTGTTACATCTCCCACCCAGGCCAGTTCTGCTTTCACTTGGAGTTGCTGTCAAAAGGAGCTTTTCCCGGTAAGACCAGCTGCTGCCTGGATCCTGGTACACAGGAGTACACAACAGCTCCCTCTAGCGGTTGACCTTTGTGTGCTTTAAAGGTATATGGCTCCTGAGATACTTGATGATGTGATGAACATGAACATCTTCGAGTCCTTCAAGCGTGCAGACATGTACTCTCTTGGGCTAGTGTACTGGGAGATAGCCCGAAGGTGCTCTGTTGGAGGTGAGGTCCCTGGCCTTTCCTTTTTCCAATCCAGACAGCTTTTGTCTTACATAAAGCAAAAACTCTCTCAGTTGTCTTGACAGGACATGGTGGTAGAAGGCTGTTATGTAGTTGTTGTTCAAGATGGCCCCAAATGTTCCTCTGTTCTCCATCATTGCCTGTGAAAACAAAAGAGATTTTATTCTGGAGCAGCTGCTTTGGATTTTGTGTTACCTACAGAGTAAATCTGTCCTAGGAATCACTGAGGAATACCAGCTGCCTTACTACGATGTTGTGCCTTCTGATCCTTCAATAGAAGACATGAGAAGGGTAGTTTGTGAACAGAAGCTCAGGCCAAATATTCCAAACCAGTGGCAAAGCTGTGAGGTAAGAGCAGTTTCCCAGTTTTTTACAATGTTTAAACCAAAAGAGTTTTCCAGTGAGACAGAGGGTACGATGTCCATCATCTCCTCAGTTTAAGTGCATCAGCTCCCAGACCAATACAGACAAAGCTCTCTGCACCGTGCTGGGCTCTCCCCAATATATTGATTGGTGTGGTATCACCATCTCAGAGCTAGATGTTATTGTTGGGTATTGCACTGAGGAAGGGCAGTGGGAGGTGTGTCCTGAGGTGCTCTCTGGTTTCGGGCGGCAGGCGCTGCGGGTGATGGGCAGGATGATGCGGGAGTGCTGGCACGCCAACGGGGCTGCGCGGCTCACCGCCCTGCGCGTCAAGAAGACCATCGCTCAGCTCTGCCTGCCGCAGGACTCCAAAGCCTGACAGGACATCCCGGAGCAGGAGGAGGGGAATGACTTCTGCTGTTCATCTCCTAACATCTGATACTACTTTCGTTTTGGGTCTACCTCAGATGATGTCGTTCAGTGTTTCAGTGCCCAAGCCGGAGCACTGATGTCCAGCTTCGCCCTTGGCCAATGGAGGGGCAGCTCTTGACTCGTTTGTGTTTTGTACTTGCTTTGCTTTGGGTTTCTGAAGTACATTAGAGGCTGGGCTAATTGCAGGAAGGAGCTTTGAACACCATGGCAGTGTAAGAACATCTTGTGCTGTTGTGCTTTTCACCATAGCCAAACCCCAAACGGATTGGAAATAGCTGCTCTTGGTTAAGAAACCTGCTGGCCAGAGAAACCACGTTTTGTCCTCCAACCAAACAAAAGACCAAATTTAATCCAGCTTTTTACAGATTTTTATGTGGAAATCTGAAAAGAGACTGTCAGCAAAACACATTTTTAAATACTCTATTTATCATTACCTAGGGAAAAAACAAAGATGAAAATTCCATTAAGATCCACACTGTGAACAAAAGCAGCTAGTCAGTTTTTAAAATTAACTTTTATTTTCATTGCCTTGATTTCATATGCAATATTATAGTTAGGATTTGGAGTTGTTTTGCTCTGTTCCTTTGCTCACTAACATATTGGTCAAGGGACAACTTTTCTTGAGTGTTAAGAGGAAAAATAATAGAGGTAATGCTTTTGTGAGGGGTGAAATGGGAGAAATTCTACCTGAACCAGGAAAGTGTATATTTTTAAACCACATCTTGCCAAACTGCCACTGCTAACATTTTTTTTAGTGCCTTTTAATGTTTTAGGGGTAAGCTTTAACAAAATGTATTATTGGAAAAGAGTTGAAACCTGACAGAAAGGTTTGTTTATGGTTGTGGTGCTGCTCAGCTCACCTTGTTGTGCTGGAGGATTTGGGGATGCTCACGGATCCAGGAGCTGTCTCTGGGGTGGTCAGGAGTGGCAGAGCTCCTGCCAGGGCTGTGCTGGAGCAGTGCTCAGGGCTGTGGAAGATGAATGTGCTGTCAGCCTCCCTGGCTTTTGGTATTGAATGAACCAAAGGTACCTGAGCTTTGGACTAGATCTCTTTTGGCTGGTGTCTGCCATGGCCTAGGGACCTGTTAAAGTGTAAATTTATGTCCTTGTGCAACTCCTTCTCTGCAAAAGGAGCAATTGGAATTATATATCTATATGTATTTTTTAAGTGGGAAAAGGAAATGTCTTACACATTGAAATTAGCTCTTTTAGAATTTGCAGAATGAGGTGTCTGAAATCAATGGTGGTGGAATGAAGTAATTTAAAATAGTGTTAGGGCTGTTTCTTCAAAAGTATTTAAACTGTTGTCCTGGTTTGAGCTAGAACAGAACTGGTTCTGTTCGGTGATTCTACTTTTCAGCTATGCTTCTTCTAAGTAACTGCTCTCACCTTACTCTAGGTAGCTGCACTCACCTCACTCTAGGTAATGCATCTTATCTGCACTGCACATGAGATGAACTTTTCAGAGTTGCTTTAGCATGTGGGAAGGTGCCCAGAAGGAAACATTTGTCCTTCCAGATCTCCTGATGCTTGCAACCCTGGTCAGCTCTTCTTCTGAGAAAAAGGAATCACATGTTTGTCATTTAGAAATGAAAGGGAAAGTTAATTAACATTTTCTCTAGCACCTAATTTTTTAAAGTTTTCTTACCTGTTGCCCCCAAATACCCTTTGAGTGACTCAAACTATAATCTCCTTGGCACTGTGCTACTTCTGTAGTCCTTTGCACTTAACCAAGGTCATTCCCTCATGTAATAATGAGCCCTGCAATACTTTAGTCATTGTTATGTCACTTCTGTTCTTGGTAATAGACTTAGGAATTACAAATAAATTTATTAGAAGTATTTCTAGTCCCTACAATGGGTCTGGGCACTGAGTGAAGCTGGATTTCCTTGTGGTCCCTGCCTGGATCTCCTGTGACTGTGGATGGGCTCAGGGGTGTCCCCAGCACATCCTTGCTGATGAAATGCTGGCCAGAATGGTACCTTATGAGCTGCCTCACCACGACACAGACCTGTCTGGCACTGGGACTGTGTGTGACAGGGAACATTTCTGCAGGGCTCCCACCTGCATGGTGAGTTCCACTGCGAGAGTGGGTGGAAAGATGCTCCCTCACATCATTTGTGGTCCACAGGTACAGGTTCATGAGCATGTTTTCCTGCAGTGATTTGTGCTGATAAAGGCTCAAAAATTCCCATTGTGGTTTGGTATCAGTTCCATAAAGCTGTCCTTTACAAAACAGGCACCTTCTGTGACCCTGCGTGCTCTGGTACCCCATCCCCTGTGAAGCTCTTAGGGAAAGGCACCCCTGTTCTCTTTGAGCAGGCAGCACAACTAATGAATGTATGGGAAACAAGCATTAAGAGGTACAATATATTTCTACAGAATATAAGAAATGTGCAATAAATTGTGACTTCTACTGAATGTATTTCTGGCATCACTAGACTGAACATATTTTGAATGTAGCTTTGACATTTGTGTCTCAATCTGCTCTGGCTTTCAGTCCCCAAAGAGAAATGTGTAGTGCTTTGTCCATCTACAGACTGGTTTCTGATTTGCCTGTTTTTAAAGCATTCATATTTTATCTGGAAGTGCTGTGCTGTGTCAGACCTCAGTGTAGCAGTACCACACTGACGTTCCACCCTCGCCTTGCCAAACACCTGGTCTCGTGTGTGCTGCAGGGAGTTATTTTTAATGCTGCTGCTGAAGTCCTGGCTTGTCATAGCAGCTGCCCTGGATGTACATAATTGGCTGGACTGCTGTTTTTTGGACACATGTTTTCCACACTGGGATATTTTGGGAAAGATGTGGCCATTTTAATAAATTAAGCACCTTCTGCTGTCGTGTTCCTGTGAGTGTAAACCTGGGTTTTTTTAATGTTCTTTTTGTGAGGGGCGGGGAGGGTTGAGGGCTCTTCCAAGGAACATGTGGATGTTGGAGGTTCCAAACATGAACCAAAGCTGTTTGGTCAGTGTGTACCCACTGGAGAGCTGGGCAGGGAATGCCAGCACTGAGCGTGGGGCTCTGCAGAGACTGGCAAAGGGCATGTTCCTGCTGGCCACTGCTTCCCCAGCATCCCACCACTGTTCCTGGCTGATGTGCTGCAAGATGGGGTGTGGTTCATGTCTGGAGGGACATCCTGGCCGGGCTGCTGTGCTGGTGAGGTGGGACAGCGATGGTGTGGGAGCTCTGCCTCATGCTGCCTCCACACACATATATAGTGGACATGGTGATGCACAAAATAGCTGCTGCCCATGGCTATGCCAGACCCTTAATCTGGTGAAGGAGATGAACAACTAACTAAGCCTAGAAGAGTAATGCAAGTGAAAGTGAAATGAATTTGGAAGTGTTCACTCAGTATTACTTTCTTATGAATGGATGAATGCAATGGCAGAAGGCCAAGGGCTTTGACATGGGGACAGGGGTTCATGAGAGACTGCTTGGTGGAGGGTTTGGGTCTGAAACAGAAAGGGCTAAGTCTTCATGTGTGCTGACAGCCCAGAAGCCAGCCATATCCTGGGCTGCAGCCACAGCAGCGTGGCTAGCAGGGCAGGGAGGGGATTCTGCCTCTGCTCTGGGGAGACCTCACTTGCAGTGCTGGGGCCAGCTCTGGAGTCCTCAGCATAGGAGAGACATGGACCTGGGGGAGGAGGTCCAGAGGAGGCCAGAGAAATGATCTGAGGGCTGGAAGCTCTCTGCTGTGAGGAAAGGCTGAGAGAGTTGGGGTTGTTCAGCCTGGAGAAGAGAAGGCTCCAGGGAGATCTTACTGCAGCCTTTCAGGACTTAAAGGGTCCTACAGGAAAGATGGGGACAGACTTTATCAGGGAGTGTAATGACAGGACAAAAGGTGATGGTTATAAACTAAAAGAGGGAGATTTAGACTAAGATTTAGATCTAAGGAATAAATTTTTCACCCTGAGGGTGGTGAGAGCCTGTCCCAGGCTGCCCAGAGAGGTGAGAGATGCCTCATCCCTGGAACCACTCCAGGTTAGGTTGTCTGGGGCTGTGAGCAACCTGCTCCAGTTGAAGATGTCCCTGCTGACTGCAGGGGTTGGACTAGATCACCTTGGAAGGTCCCTTCCAACACAAATCATTCTGTGATTCTGTGACTGTATGATTCATTTTCTTGTTATTAGGTAAACCAGCTCCACAGGAGCCATTGATACAAATCTGGAAGCCAGGAAGAAGAGACAGCTCATGAGATCCTGAAGGTACAGGTCAATATCCTGCAGAGGATGACTTCTTGGCCATTTCTTCTGCCAGTAAGGTGGATGTGGGCAGGTAGCCTGCAGGCATCTCGGAAGGATGGAGCTTTCAGAAGCAGGCAGCTTTGGGTGAGCTCTGTTCCTAGGAAAGTCCTCTCCCTTTTCTGTGAATTTCAGAGTTGGTGAGCAGTGAACTCAAATGCAAAGTCTTGCTGACACACAACCTGCTGCTTCTCTCTTGGTAAGCTTGAGTCTCCCCTCCAAGCTCTCTAGTGGTGTTTCCTGTCTCTCTCTGTTGTGCTGGGAGATGAATTCATAGAACTGATGGTCTAGGAGATGCTGTAACTGGGTGTGTAGTAGAGAGAGGCTCTGTTTTGTAATGGAAACTGTGTTTAGTTTAACAATTTCTGGGGCTTTTCAGAGAGGTTGAAGGAGGAGGTGCAGGCGTGAGTGAATTGGAGTAAAAAGCATCTGCATGGGAGCCACCACCAAGCTGCCCAACACTGCCTGGGCCATCCACCCTTTATTTCATAGTAGTGGGAATGGCACCATCCTCCTGGCAAATGGCTGTGTATCTGGGAAAGCTATGTGAGAAGCCAGAGCTGGCAGATTCTCATCTCAGGAGGGGTTCAGTCCAACTGCTGTCTCAACACTGGCAAAATTAGGGGAGAGTTTAAGATTAAATTAATTCAGCTGAGTTTTCATGGTGGGGAGGAATGCAATGATAAAATCTACTTTCTTTTAAACCTTTTGAGAGTATCAGAATATTGAGAACCTTACTTTGAATCACAAATATGAACACAGATGAAAATTATCTTTTAATGAGCCAGCAATAATGGGATGCTCCAACACAGCAGTAGTGCAATTGACTGAGGAGCTTCCCTTAGGAACAAACACTCCTGTTGGATGTGTATAAACTCTCCCTGTGTGTTTGTACACAGAAACACCTGTCCAAACCCATTAGAGGGAAGTTTACAAATATCTCTGCTCTGTTGATAAAACTGAGGAGTTTGTTAGATTTATTTTTTTTTCCTCTCCAACTGGTTATTTTCCTGGAATGTACTGTTGAGTCCTTGTCTGTATGTGTTTAAAAATGAACTGTGCAGATATTTGGTGTGTTTCTTTATTGATTCATTAGATTTCATGGGTAAGTTAAATGAGAGGAAATTTACTGGCTGTAAGAGTCACTGAGACTATTGTTCTGGGTCACTATCTTCTGCAAGCTTGAAAATCTATAAAAATCACAGAATTGAAGGTTATGAGGAGATTGGAATCTAAAAGTTCAGGACTGATCCAGCCCTCATCAGGAGGCTTCTTGTTTAAGACTTTTTAAAATCAGCTCTAGGTTTCATATCTTGGTGTTCTGGAAAATGTATGGTTTGATCAGGAAAGCAGAGAGCCCAGGAGACAGAGCTGGGAGACTTACAGGATGAAGTGTCATCTGGGTGCTCAAACCCTTACTCTGAGTCACTCCATGGTTTGCCAGCTACCTGTCAAGTGGAAAGTTGTTAGTACAACAGATTAGCTACTTAGCATAGCTTGTGTGGTTTGTCAACACAGTAAATGTGATGATACAAAACAAGGAGAGAGTCTGAAACCCCTCAGCAGATTTCATCAGCCTCAAGGAGGGTTTGTGTGCTGTCATGAAACAAGTATCACAATGTATGGAGTTACTCAGATTAGACCAACACCTGGCACCATCCTCAGGTTGCCTCCTCAGCAGGATCACTTCTCTTTTCATTAAATGCAAATCCATCTTAAGTCTGTGGTTACCAGGTCAATTATTTTATGGGAAACCAGCCCCTTAGTTTTGGTTACCTTTCAAAACAGCTAGAAACTGGTAGCTCAAAGAAGCTGTATGAAGAACAGGAGAAATGGCTAGAATAGAGCCTGAATGTTTACAGGGAACTGCAGGGCCTGAATGTGCACCTTCCCTGGAGGGACTGAGAAGATGTGATTCTGAGGGACATGGTTTAGTGGTGAGCTGTCAGTGCTGGTTAATGGTTGGACTTGGTGATCTTAAAGGTCTCTTCCAACCAAACTGATTCTATGGTGTGCATGGCTGGTGCAGTGGTGGCTAGCATCACCCAGGGTCCAGTGGGATTGCCCAGGATCTGGTGGCATCCCTCAGAAGCCAGGACTGCTGCACAGGGCAGCACGGGGCTGCTGGGGCAGCTCAGACCACAATCGTGGTGTCTGCTCTGACGGGAGATTTTATTTGTTTCTCCTCTCAGCTCGTTTAGAGATGAGTCACTGGTTTCACAAACGCAAAAGAGTGTTGCCTGAGGAACTGAAATGCACTTTGTTTTCAGATGCACTTGGCAGGGTGATTGTGAACAGGAAAAGGGGAAGAGGCTTTGAGTCACCTCGGTGCCCACATCATTCAGTGTGCTGTAGCAAGTGATGCAAACCCTGAGATACAGCTTATTTTTCACAGGAAAGAGGAGGGACCTTCCCCCACTTGGGCACTGCTTTTTAAACGTCTTATTTTTCTGGATAAACACCATGGAGGAGGGGAAAGACATCAACTGTCAGCAGGGTCAGTGCCATCCTTAATCCAGACCTGCCCAGACGCTTGCAAGCCCTGCCAGGAAGGACTGGTTAAGGTGGAGTTCTCCAGCCTGCAGCCAGATGAGGTTGGGGCATGTAAATGTGGGTGACTCCACATTTCAGATTTCCTCTCCGGCACTGACTGTCTCTGAAGCAATGCAGAGTTTTTCAGTAGCACATAGAATCCTATTTGCTATTATTGTTATGGAGGATTTCACTTGGCTCCTAATATTACTGGGAATTTTGCTCCATGGCAAGATGAGGTGTTGCAAGACTAAAGAAAATGAGGGAGGTCTTTACCAGATGACTTACTGACATTGAAATGTGCCTGAAACATGTTCTCCTGGTTGTCCTTTTGGGCATGACAGAACACCGAGGTGTGACGGATGAGCAAATAGAGAGATGTGGTTCCTGGTGCTGCAGGAGGAGCAGCAGCCAGTGGCTCTCCTGTGCTGGTGCCATCACCAAGCCTGTGCAGTGCAGGACGTGGTGGAAGGCAGCTCCTTCCTGGTGAGATGATACAGTGAGGGGCTGGGCAAGAGGAAGAGGAAAATAAACTTACTGTGTCAGAAATATGATTAAAATCAGCCATGAAAAAAAAAGGCAAAAAAACCACCTCCTGTGCTAAGAGTTAAACTGTACTTATCTTTCAGTTATGATTATCTTTCAGCTGGATGGCTTGTTCCCACCATGCTCGTTGGTTTCCTCAGGTGGTGATGCTGATGTGCTCTGCAATCCAACACCAGACCTGTTTCCAGCATAAGAGGACACTCAGGTTTCTCTTTTTAAACGACACTCATTTTAGAAACTCATTTTGCTTCTTCCATAATCCCTTACTTAGACACTGTGATCTTTCCTGTGGGTGGGTATGCTCAGCACAGCCAGAACCCATCCATGTCCCCCCATCCCTGCTCCTCCTCCTCCACCACCGGCAGAGGCAGGGCCATGATGAAAGGCATGCAGATAAGCTCGGAATTAATCTGTGGTGACAGCACATACCAGGCTGTGCTGAACTCCCACAGGGTTCGAAGGGACAGGACCTGACAGCCCCTGCCCCAGGTTACTGGCTGGCCCCTTCCTGGCCTGTGCTGCCCACACCTCTGCCAACCTTTCCTTGCCTGTCCCAGGTGCCCCTAGCTATGCTCTGTAAAGGTGCATGAAAAGTATCTCCTGAGAAAAATGAATGTAACTTGTACATTTTGATTACTTCTCTGTTCTGATAGCAGTAGCCCTGCTTGTCCCTTGTGCAGGTCTAAATGCCAGCAGGGGTGAGCTGTGATGAACTCTGGTTCCTTTGCACAGTTCTCCCTGGTATTTGTCCATCTGACCAAGTGCTCTGATGAAGACGTTGCTCTGCTCTTGCTCTGAGATGTTTTCAGCTCCTGCTCAGCCTGTGGCCTTCAGTTCTTCTTCCCTTCCCGTGTCTGAGAAATCACGCACAGACATCTTTAGCCAAAGAACTCATCCTGCTCTCCTCTTTCCCAAAGGCAGTCTGAGCAATGCAAAGGATGCTGAGCAAGACGGGGAATGAAGGGGCTGAATGCAGGCAAGTGTCTGAAGCACGTAGTGATTTAAGGGCAAATCACTGCAGAGAAAAGAAGCTGTTTGGTGAGAAATGTTGTGTGCAGGAGTGGAAAAAATAAGCAGATTTCTTTTATTACCAAGCCTAGTTCTTAACCCTCCTGTGAGCACAAGACATACTGAGAGCCCTGGTGCTCTGCTAGGAGGGATTTATGCAACGTGCACCTAAACCACAGATCACGTGGGTACTTTTCCGGCCTCGTCCTCCTGATCTTGGAGGGGTGAGGGTGGTTTAGTTCCCTCAGCCACACCACGCCTCTTAGCTATGCTCCTCTGAACACCCTGGCACTGACATGGCTCTCAGGAGGCTCCTTCAGCAGAACCACAACGCCAACGTCATCGGCTTCGGGGCTGGCGAGGAGCAGGCTGTGCTGATGGACAGGAGGGTCCAGCACCTGGCCAGCACGGTGGGGACACTGCCGCGTGGGCGCAAGCAGGTATGAGGTAGCTCCTGGGCTCCAGGGGGCCCATGGCTCCTGCCCACTCAGATTGCCTTTGCCTGCATAGGCAGGACGGAACAGGAACAACCAAGTGTCCCCGAGTGGCAAGGTCACTGCTGCTCCTGATGTCAGGGTGCTGGGAGGGTTACCACTCAGTGCCTGCTTAGGGAGTTGCAGTGAAAACTTTGCCTTAGCAGCAGTGTGGGAAGTGGGAGTGAGTGAGGAGACATTCTGCTTCAGGGGCTTCTTTGGTCTGGAGAAGAGGAGGAACCCCCTTGCTCCCTATGACTCCCTGAAAGCAGGTGGTTGTGAGGTGGAGGCTGGTCTCTTCTCCCAAGTGACTAGTGACAGGACAAGAGGAAATGACCTCAAGTTGTGCAAGGGGAGGTTTAGGTTTGATATTAGGAAAAAAATTTCACTGGAAGAGTGGTTAGGTATTGGAACAGACTGCCCAGGACAGTGGTGGAGTCACCATCCCTGGAGAGGTTCAAAGATGTGGTGCTGAGGGCCATGGTGTAGTGGTGACCTGGCAGTGCTGGTTAACAGTTGGACTTGATGATCTTAAAGGTCTCTTCCAACCAAAAGCAATCCCATGGTTTTTTGATTCTACTGAGGGACACCACCAGCTCTGTTTGCTTTTTCTCTAAACTGCTGATTTTAGCCGTGTGCCTCAAAGAACCACGAATCTACTGACCCTTTACTCCCATTTCTGGTTACAGCTTGCCTTAGCCAGACCCAGCTCCTTGGGTGACTCCTCCAAGCCACAAAGGTATAAAGATATTCTTCTATAATCACTGTTACTTACTTATTCTGCATGAAATGTGTTTTCTGTGAACCTTCTCAAACAGTAGACCTCCTGGGATCAGGCAGAGAGTGGTACCCAACACCTGGGACATGCAGGTGAAATTGTGACATTGAGTTTGGGTAAGGAAAGAGCAAGCACCACCTGTGCAATGTCTGAGGGAAGGTGTGGTGACACCAGGCCAGCACAGGGATGGGTAATGATGTGGACATGATGGTTTGGGTTAGAAATAGAGGGAGCACAAAGTGTGGCACCATGGTGTTCACATGGAATCCTGTGTGCTCTTTTTACAGACACCTTGTTGCTATTTTAAAAGAAGATAAGGAGACATTTGGGTTTGAAATCCAGGTAAGGCAAGTTGATTCCTTTAAAAATAAAGTATGGGGCAAACTCTGAAGTGTAACATCCTCAGAATAAACTTAAGAGAGTACAGAGTAGAGAAAGATGTTTACTGTGCCTTGTGAGATTTGAGGAGCTCGCAGTAATGCTACAGGACTGGGATGCAATTCCAAGGGTTTTCTCATAGCAATGTTGCAGATGAGAATTTCTGCTCTTCCTGCAAGTCAGCATTCAACATAGTTCAATATAAGCTTTCAATATAATTCAATATTCAATATAGCTTACAAAGAAAACTCCCAGGAATCACAGTAGTTTTGGGGTCAGGGGGCTGAGGCAGTACTGCAGAGCTCTGTCTGTGGTGGACCTGCAGGCAGGAGCCTGTTCATCAGAGCCTCCAGCGTCACCTCCATTTTGCTCACTGTGGCATTAGAGCATCTTCAAAGTGCTCTCCAATATCTGTGCACAAAAGGGAAATAGCCTTTTCAGTGAAATTAGTGTATTAGGAAGAGCTTAACTTTCTCCAGTTGGGTTCTGTGACTAATGAGTGGGTAAGCGTTCGGCTTGTGAACAGTGGAGAGCTTTCAGAAGGGAGGATAATAGAGTCAATTATTGGGCTTTTGTGTAAATTGTCAGGGCAGATTTTCGTTATAGGTGACATTCTGATTAAAAATAATTGTTCTTGGCACATTTTCTTCCTGAATGTACATTCAGTGCAAACACTTCACTCGAAAGTCCAGGCTGTGGAAAGGCAGCAGCTGTCTGCTACTAAGGATCAGCCATTATTTAGAAGCTGTAATTTCATTACTATGAGTTAAATTTAGGCAAACCAGAACAAGATAATGTGAAACTCGAGACATCTGCAGGGAGCTCAGGAGAACTGCAGTGGTGGCCAAATGCCAGAGCTTCTTGTGTGTTGCTGCTACTTCTCCTACTTCCCACCTGTGGATTGGAGGCTGGGGCCAAGATGGATGCTCTGTGGCTCCCCATGTGCCTAGGTGTTTGTAGAGCAGATGCTGCGGTAGGAGTCTCTCCTCTCACTGCAGACATCTAAAAGCTTTTTGTCCCTTCTAAAACCATGACCCAGCTGTTCTCCACAGACCATGAGGAGAAGGTATGTGAGAGTCAAGTCCACCCTTCTGGTTGGAGTGCACCTCTTGGGGCCATCAGTCGCAGCCTGGAGGTGTCCACCTCTCCTGATGGCTCTGATGCGGTTGTCAAGAGACCTCTGTGTAGATCACTCCAGTTAAGTGTGATGAATCCCATCCTGCTTGTCCAGCTCATATTGCTCAAGCTGGCCAAGACTTTCAGGTTGGTAGGGGAGACCTATCACTCTGAAATAGGCAAGTATGACCTGTGGTAGCATGTCCTCCAAGACCCTCATGTTTCACTTGGTGCTCTCAGTTTGGCCAAGTTTCACTGTTGGTTGAAGGGCTGAAATGACTGTGCTGGTGTGATCTGGCCAGATGAGGTCTGACCTCACCTGGTCGTCATCTCTATCTGTCCCATGCTGACTGAGAAATAGGTGAATCTAACAAGACTTCTTGAGCCTGGGTTAAAGGTGGCTGTTGCAGGTTTTCAGGAAGTTCAGCTTAAGTCTTCAGTTTTGGTAGGAAGATGTGGGTAAATACTGATATTTTCATGTAACCAAGAAGACATTTCCTGTCACTGCAAGATCTGCCCAGGTTCCATCATCTGCTTTTGTGTTTCTCTGAATACATGTCAGCACTGATGACCACGTGATGCATTTGCATTCAGAATCACTTAGTGTGTATTGAAATGTGTAAGACAAGAGTAAAAGCACTTTTGGGGCAGTGTGGAGATGTGTGTGGGTAATGAGTGTAAGAGGGCAAAAGAGCAAAAGCAGGTTCAACTCTTCTTGCTTTCCCATTCTCGTGGTGAACCTGCATCTCTGACAGCATTGGCAATGAGTAGGAGTCAACTGCTCGAACTGCCTGAGTCACACCCTGTCCTGCTGTGGCTGGGAACATGAGATGTCCTTCCAGAAAGCAATCCCCACCCTGCTAGCAGATAGTCTTGACTGAAGTTACTGAGGCTTTGATAAGGAATAACCATCCTGCTTTGAAACTATTGTTTTCTGCCAACCCAAGGTACAGACATTTCTCTGGTGTCTGCTCTTCTCTGTCATCTCAACGTGGTTTCTGATGGTTAGGTTATACCATTTTGGTGTCCTCACTTGCATGATAATATACCCTGCTCATCACAGTCTGCTCATGTAAAAAATGTGTAAAAGGACTATTTTTTATGCTGTTTTCATGGTTTTAATATTGTTAACACTGTCACTTTGGTATTAACAGACTATTAGATTTCCACACGAAAATGATTACTCCCTGGAGGTATGCACTTGCGTCTGCAAAATTCACGAAGAAAGTCCTGCCCACCTTTCTGGCCTTCAAACTGGTAACTACTTGAGTTTGATTCCTGCTCTGGGTGGCCTAATCTTGCTTTTCCTCCACATTATTTTGATTGTAGAACATGTGGAAGGTCATGCATGTGCTCCAGACACTAATTGTGACCTCTGGGTGTCTCTAACAGGTGATATCCTCTCCAGCATCAATGGTGTGAACACTGATGGCTTTAGTCACAAACAAATAGTAGATTTGATAAAGTCATCAGGGAACTATTTAAGGTAGGCATCCATCCTTCAAATAGCGTTTAGCTTAATAGTCTGTCTTGCTGGAAGCTTCTTGTGCTACCCTGTATTCCTGTGCTGTCTCATAGGCAGGAACTCCCATGGGTTCAGCTATCCAGAGCCATGTTCTTAGTGCAGGTATGGGCTGGGGAGGGGGAGAGGAGCTCTGAGAAGTTGCCCCAGTGTTGCCCCCCTGGTCAGGAAATCATGGAACTGTTTTGCTAGGAAGAGACCTTTAAGATCATCAAGTCCAACCATTAACCCAGCACTGCCAGGTCACCACTAAACCATGGCCCTCAGCACCACGTCTACACAGTTTTAAGCCCCTCCAGGGATGGTGACTCCACCACTGCTCTGCGCAGCCTGGGCCAGGCCTTGACAACCCTTTTGGGGAACAAATTGTTCCTCATGGCCAATCTAAACCTTCCCTGGCACAACTTGAGGCTGTTTCCTCTTGTCCTATCACATCTTCATTGGAAGAAGAGACAAACCCCCACCTGGTTCCAGCCTCCTTTCAGGGAGCTACAGAGTGAGAAGGTCTCCCCTGAGCCTCCTCTTCTCCAGGCTAACCAAGCCCAGTTCCCTCAGCTGCTCCTCACAACACTAGTGCTCTAGACCCTTCCCCAGCTTTGCTGCCCTTCTTTGGACGTGCTCCTCAATGTCTTTCTTGTCCATGATCCTTTTTCTCTTGCCCCTGCCACGTGTCTGTTTATTTTGCACCAGCACCTGAAGACAGCTGTGGAGGAGCGGGTCCAGCTGGACCCATCCTCAGGGTCCCCATGGCACCATGCCCTCTGATGTGATGAGCTGGGGTGCAGAGTCCAGCAGCCCTGGCAGCACTTTATGCTCCTCTTTGGTGCCAACATCTGTTCTTTACAGGTTAGAGACTGTCAATGGGGCCATGTTCCTGAGGAAAATGGAGCTCGAGACCAAGCTGCACTTGCTGAAGGTAACTTAATGAATCAGTCAATCTACTGTCAAATGCTTTGGGTTGCTGTGGATTCATTGCTAATGGGGGCAGGTGGGTGCCTGTGGGGCTGGGTGTCTTGGCAGGGACAGACAAGTGTGTGTCCCCAGGCACCAGCAACCCCAGCCACAATTCCAGTAATGTTTTCTACATTTTTTTTGGTAATATTTTCCCCCAGAATAATTTTTGTGTCTCTCTAGGTCTGGTGTTCCCAGCTGGGACTCACTGGTGTATAACTGAGGGGCAGGAGCTGATCCCTTCTTGCGGGTGATTAGTGTCAGGGCCTGAGGGAACAGCATGAAGCTCTACCTGGGGAGGCTTAGGTTGGATATTAGGAAAGGGTTCCTCAAGCAGAGGGTGGTCAAGAACTGGAACAGGCTCCCCAGGGCAGCAGTCACAGCACCAAGGCTGACAGAATTGCAATAGCATCCGGACAATGCTCTTAGACAGTGTGATTTTTTGGGGGCTGGTCTGTGCAGAGACAGGGGTTGGACTTGAAGATTCTTGAAGATCTTGAAGATGTCCTTCCAACTCAGGACATTCTATGAGCTGTGGGAAAACTCTCTCAGTAAAAAGAGGGACACTAAGTGGTTCCTTCAGGTGACCTGGACTTTTTGAATACACCATTTCCTTCGCAAAGGTTTCATGCTCCTGTGACCGTCTGTGGGTGACTGACTCCTCTTTCTGCTCACAGCAAACCCTGCGGCAGAGATGGGTGGAGCTGCGCTCGCTGCTGGTCCAGGAACAGCGCTTGCTGCATGGTAGGTGCGGAGGAAACCGCAGTGCTGAGAGTCCTCCTACGGAAACGCTGCCTGATCAGCACAGAGCAGTGCTGGCAGCTCGGTCTCATCTGCTGTCTTTTCCCCCTGTTAATGAAGACATGAGGCTGGCCCTGGGAAAAGCTTTTATTTTTCTTTTCTTTTATTTTTTTTTTTCCTGGAGTAAGGCATTTGGATGCTGATTGACTAATGCCTCCTGCTGCCTGACTCTCCTGCATGAACTAATGTGGGTTGCAAAATTTTTTTTCTGATCTTACTTTGGACTTATCAGGGGAGAGATTGGTTGGTTTGCTTGTCGTATGGTTGCCCAGGGAACAGCTTGGGTCCTGCACGGNTGGGCATGGTATTTCCCTGTGCCAATATAGCATGGATATCCTGCTCTCCATCCTTAGAATAGTTGGGGTGGGAAGAGACCTTTCAAGGTCATCTAGTCCAGCCCCCTGCAGCGAGCAGGGACAGCCTGGAGCAGATGCTGGAGAATAATGCTCTTCGTCTTCTTCGCCTTCCAGGGGAGGTGAATGACAACGCTTTGCTGGGAGCACTGGAGCTGGAAGAGCTCAGCTCGCTCGGTGGCTGTGGCGTGCCGGGACCCCTCTTTCCATTGAAGCCTCGCCTCTCCAGTGAGAGCAGCTGCCACAGCCAGCTGAGCTCCATGACGCTGGACAGTGAGGACAGCTTCTACCAGAGTGGAGCCTTCGAGCATTCTTCTGCAGAGAACCTGAGCCGCCAGTCCAGCATGGATGATGACTGCTTCTTCCCCAGGGATGGGGCTGGGAGTGCCGGGAGGTCATCCCTGCGGAGGATCCGCAGCGTCAGCCTGGCCAGCAGCGGGTCCATGTCCCCACTGTGGGAGGGGAGCAGCTGCAGCAGTAGTTTTGGGACCCTCCCGAGGAAAAGCAGGAGATCCAGTGTCCGAAAGCATCTTTTGAAGTTTATTCCAGGCCTCCACCGGGCAGTGGAAGAGGAAGAAAGTCGAGTCTGAGACTGCAGGGGGCATCCTTGGTGCCTGGGGCTCTGCGTGCAGCGGCTGAGTGGCCTGGACTGAGGGCAGCAGTTCACCCAGGAGCAATGCCATGGGTGAAGCTGGGTGACACTGTATGGCTGCCCTCCAGGCAACAGTACTGAGGATATTTTAAAAGTTTTGGTTTTTAAAATTAATTTAATTTTTAGTCAGAGCAGACTGTGAAAAATGACCAGCTCTGGAATGTGAAGAACCTTTGCAGAACTTCCTCAGCATATTTTAGTGTTGATAACAGTTGTTATGGTTGTTATGTTTATTATGTTATGTTATGTTATGAATGCAAAATTGATAGGTATTTATTTCCTGTTACCAGCCATGGTCTCCCAAAAGTTGTCAACAGAACAAGTACTTCAACTAAACACAGTGACAGAGGATGGAGCCCAGACTGTACGACAGAGAGAGGCCCTGGGCGGTAAAGTTCTCACCTGAAGGGCAGAGGTTCACACGTGGTTTGTGGTGGGTGATGTACATAGGTGTGCTGGAGCAGGCCAGGAGCTCACTTGCCAACTTGCCTATTGCTCTGCAGGGCTGTCTGTGCCCTGAGTTGCTGCGGCTTCTTTAGGATGTGCACGTTCCCTATGTTTATTGGAAAAAGAAAGGGTGAGCTCCACAATCTGCTTCCCAGCCTTTGAGGCAAGGATTGGTTCCCCTGTCAGCTGTGCTGACAGCATAGACAGATCGCAGAATCATCAGATTGCTTAGGTTGGAAAAGACCTTTACAATCATCAAATCCAACTATTAGCCAGCACTGCCAGGTCACCACTAAACCATGTCCCTCAGCACCACATCCCCATGGTTTTTAAACCCCTTCAGAGATGCTGATTCCACCACCACCCTGGGCAGACTGGGCCAGGCCTTGACAACCCTTTTAGGGAACAAGTTGTTCCCTATGTCCAACCTAAACCTCCTCAGGCACAAATTGAAACTATTTTCTCTTGTATCTCTCCTTCCTTGGGAGGTGAGATCAACTCCCACCTGGCTCCAACCTCCTTTCAGGGAGTTGTAGAGAGCCAGAAGGTCTCCCCTGAGCCTCCATTTCTCCTCCTTTTCCTTTTGAGGGCACCACGCTCAAGGTACTTGGGTGGAATTTTACCAGATTTGAGAAATACTTGTTCCCTTTCGAAGATCTAGCTGTACAGCTCAGATTGGCTTGGCCAGATTGGTATAATGAGAGAAGTAAAGGCAGAGGATTGTCCTGTGTGGATTAGCAGGGTTGTCCTGCACCTGGATGCTGTGGCAGGTCACATGCTGGAGAACTCCTTAGAGGGCTGTGTCTTGGACTGGTCCCTCTGCTGTGCCCAGGCTGCAGGAGATGCCCCTGGGGCTGGTGTTCCACTGCTCATTGTAGGAAGGTCATCAGCTACTCACAGTTCTTCAGGAGCAGAGACTTGAGGCAGTAAGATTAACCTGATAGCTTATATGAAGTGATTTAATAATACAGACAGAGATGTGAAGAGAGAGAGAAATCTGATGTCCCTCAGGCAGCACAGAAATAGGCTGTTTGTTCAGCACAAGCAACCTGATTGTGTTTATTTGAGTACAATTAGAGGAATTTTGACTATAATTTGAACACTTTGTGTAACTTAATCATCCTCTGGCCGAGCAGAACATGCAGTTGGCTACCAGTCAGGTGCTGCTGTGGCAGGATTTCTTGGTCTTTTCAGAAACCCCAGGCTAAACCCAATAGTTCCCCTCTGAGATGAACCCCAAATAAAACCAACCTGCTCCCGATGCTTCTCTAATCAATGAACACTGCTAAGCCAGCAGAATCTCTATGGGTGTTGGTCACCTCTCTTAGTAGCATTAATTTCATGGTAACACAGTAAGTCTGCAGGAGAGCTGGAGGGCAACCAGCAGAGCAGCTTGGTGAGGTTTTTACACACAGGAACGATGTTCTGTCCATGCTGCTGGACCCAAGTCCTGCAGTTCAGCCCATAAGCCCACATGCTGAGGGTTCCTCCCCAGACCCTGGCACGGAGGTGGGCTTTGGCCTGACACCAGCTTGGAGCCAAAGCCAGTCCACCAACCCAGGCTGGGGCATTTCAGATGCTGCTCTGAGCTCTGGAGCTTGTTGCTAGACATCAAGTGTTTTGCCTGTGGTTTGCTGTTTCAAGATAGAGTTTTGCTTTTCTTGGTTGCTACAAGATGACAACATGAGATGTTCGTGGCCATGATGAAAAACAGGATGTGGGTGACAGGCGAGCTCTGCAGGGCTGCTGTGCTGGGTGTGGAGATCAACATGCCCCAGCCTTCTGAGGAGAGGGAGGAAGGAGCTCCCTGCCAAGCCAGATAGCTCAGAGAGCAAAATGAGAGAGAAAGCTCTTTTAAAATGGCATTTGTCATTGCAGAGGGTGATCTGGAAGGATCCTGGGAGTTGGGGCAGGAGGAGGGTGGCTGTGCAGGCAGTGCTGTGTGGTGACACCGTGGATGACAAGGCTGGGGTTGTGAAAGGTGCTCTGGACCTGCAACAGAGATGTTCTCACTGATCATCGGGTTGTTGAAGGGTTTGCTTGATTTCCTAAGAGCCAAGGGTTTGCCTTCTCTCTTCTTGTCCCCCTAGGACCAAAGGGACAGTGTAAGTTTAGTGCAGAAAGTGCAGCTGCTCTCTGAAGAATGCAAATCCTTTTTAAACTTAGAACTTTCATTAATTTGCTGAATGCTTCTAAGCCTGACTTTGTAAGGGTTCTTCACAGCTTAACTGGGTCTGGCCCAGTGCCCAGACCTGGGCAGCCCCTCCCTGAACTCAACACTGAATCAAATTCGGAGACCTTCTTGCAGGCTTTGAGGACTTAAAGGGCTTCTCAGAAAGATGGGGACAGACTTTTTAGCAGGACCTGTTGGGACAGGGCAAGGGGGGATGGTTTGAAACTAAAAAAGGGAGATTTAGACTAGATCTGAGGAAGAAATTTTTTCTGGTGAGGGTGGTGAGAGCTTGTCCCAGGTTGCCGAGAAAGGTGGGAGATGTCCCCTCCCTGGAACCATCCCAGGTCAGGTTGTCTGGGGCTCTGAGCACCCTGCTCTAGTTGGAGATGTCCCTGCCGACTGCAGGGGCTTGGACTGAATGACCTTGAAAGGACTCTTCCAACCCAAACCAGTCTGTGATGCTATAAAATACATGAGGAGTTCCTGTGTTCCTCTGTCTGACTCATATTTCTGCATGTCCTGGGTTTTGCTCCATCTCAGCTGTGCTTGGAGCAGGTGGGGCCATCCCTTCAGTGACCACTTTTCTGCTCTCTTTTGGGGGATGGCTGAATTTCTGCCTTTTCTGTTCTACTGAGTTCTGCTTTCATACCCCATGGTTCCTTCTCATGCAGCTGCTTCAGAAGTGTCTAGCAGCTGTTTGCACCCAGCTTTTGTAGTACTGAAAAGAAGACCAAGAGATGCAGTTATCATGAGTCAATGAGATTGTCCTGCCTGCCAAGGCAAAGGGAAGCACCTTATCTATACGAAGCCAAAAACTTACTGCTGCGCTCCCAGCACAGACGAGCTGCTTGTTACATAGAACTGAGATATCCACAAGGAAAGCAAACTCACCTCAGGCCAGGTCAGTCACAGAAATCTCCACTACAGAGAGATCAAGGTACTGGAGCCTGGACAGAGCTGACTGACCAGCCCCAGCACTGAGGCTGTGCAAACTTGGTGCAGAGCTGGTGGCCTGTGACACAGGACAGCAATGCTATGATGCTGTCCTCGGTAATCCCAGGCTGCAGGGATGAGAAATGCCTTGGTATCACCTGTGAGTGGGGTGGGGACAGGAACTGCTCCTGGAGGTGTCTGGGACTGTGCAGAACAGATCTGTGCTGGTGGTGCTCTGGAGCCTATATCACTCTGTGGAATCTGCCTCTTCCAGGAAAGCCTTTCTCTTTCTTTGAAAGCTTAAAGAGGCAGAAATCACACCCAGAGCTGTACAAATACAATGTTCTCTGAGCCTTGAGAGGTGGGTTTGCCCTGCTCTGTTTATAAACAGCTGCTTATAAACATGTGGGAAGAACCTGCAGCCACTTTCTCTGCTTTCCTTGTGCCCTCTGTTGGGTCAGCGATGAGCTGGACTGGCCCGGCAGGAAATCCTCATGGCTTCCCTGCCCAGGGCTGTGGGTCTGCACAGGATGAAGTGTGGTGGTGTGGATGGGCACTGCAGACCTCTGGTTTATCTCAGATGATGACTCTGTCACGCACAGCTCACTGCTCTCACAGGTACCTTAACAGCACAGCCCCGAGCTGATGGTGCATCATGGATGCTTGGGTAAGTCTCAGCTGTCAACACTTCTACAGTGGTGTTTTCACACCAAAGGAACCCTGGGGATAGGACCTGTCAGACAAGAAAACACCTGCAGGACCCTTTGGATTATCTCAGAGTTATGAAAATAGCTTCATAAGAATAGAAAGCAATCTCCTCTCTAGCCACAAGCCCATGCTGGTTTCCTAGCCCCTTACCATCACCCTGTGCTGAGTTCCCGAGCTCTCACCATCACCCTCTGCTGATTTCCCAAGCTCTCACCATCACCCTCTGCTGGGTTCCAAGGCTCTCCTCCTGAGGGCACCTACTGCATGTTGTTAACTCACTTTCAAACCTCATCCTCCATTTTTCTAGGGCAAACTTTCCTAGCATAGCATTGATTTTATAACTCAATTACACCAAACTAATTTTCATAACAATTTAAAGACGCAAACTCACAGATGAACACAATCAGTGGAAAAGCTTTGGATCCATTTCTAATCCAGGTCTGAACTCAACAAGAGGATTTCCAAATCTTAAGGCCAAAGATGTCAAAAATGTATTGTACAAACACAAAAAGTCATTCACAGCAGGAGATTACACTCTTACATAAACCTGGCTTTGGTTGGGAACCAGGGTTGAGATGAGTTCAGCTATGGTCAGAAATGGCCCAGTGCTGCTCAGGGGATCCTCCTGCTTTCCTCTGCAAAACCTTCCCCTGTCACTCCTGCTAGCTTTAGGTCTGTGTGATGGTTACTGACATAAGTGTTAATCTCATCCCTCGCCCCTCTGACACTACTTTAAAGAGAGTTTCTACTGCTGTGGCCAGAAACTGCTTCTGTGAAATGAGGTGTGGAAGAGGAAGTACCATGCTGAGTTGTCTGGGTGCTGGGGTGTCCAGCCAGGGTGTCAGCTGGCAGAAGTGTCCTGTACCTGGCTGGCTCAGCCTTGGGGACCTGCTACCTTGGGTCACACCTCTTCCCAAAATGTCACTTGTGCTTTTGTTTTTCATCTTCTTGTTCTGTCCCTAGGGGCTGAGCCCTGGAGATGCATTTCACTTAGCAGGTGACTGTGGATGTTTGGCATTTAGATTCTCTGCTGGAGAACCTAGCTGATCATGGTTTGGGCAGGTGTACTCTTGGCTGGGTACAAAACTGACTGGGTGGCTGAGCCCAGAGAGTGGTAGTGAATGGAGTTGAATCCAGCTAGTGGCCAGCTGAATGGAGTTGAAGCCAGCTAGTGGCTGGCCCCAAGTGGTGTTGCCCTGGGCTCATATTTGGGGTCAGTTCTGTTTAATATCTTTACCAATGATCTAGATGAGGGGAACAAGTGCACTCTCAGTAGATTTGCAGGTGACACCAAGCTGGGCTTGAACGTTGATCTCCTTGGAGTTAGGGAGGCTCTGCAGAGGCATCTGGTTAGGCTGGATCAATGGCCAATGAGATGAGGTTCAACAAGGTCAAGCCCTAGGTCCTGCACTTGGGTCACAACAAACCCATGAATGCTCCAGGGTTGGGGCAGAGTGGCTGGAAACTGCCCAGCGGAAAAGAACCTGGAGGTGTTTGTTAGCAGCAGCTGAAGGTGAGGCAGCAGTGTGCCCAGGTGGCCAAGAAGGTCAACAGCATCCTGGCTTGGATCAGCACCAGTGTGGTAGCAGGACTAGGGCAGGGATTGTCCTCCTGGCCTCGGCACTGTGGAGGCCACGTCTTGAATCCTGGGTTCTGCTTTGGGTCCCTAACTCCAAGAAGGATATCAAGGCTCTGGAGAGATAGGGACAAGAAGAAATGGCCTCAAGTTTTGCCAGGGAAGGTTCAGTTTGGATATTTGGAAAAATGTCTTCACTGGTAGGCATTGGAACATGCTGCCCAGGGCAGTGGTGGAGTCACCATTCCTGGAGGGGTTTAAAAGCCATGGAGACGTGGTGCTGAAGGACATGGTTTAATGGTGACCTAGCAGTGCTGGCTAACAGTTGGACTTGATGATCTTAAAGGTTTTTTTCCAGCAGAAAGGATTCTATGATTCCATGATTCTATGACATGGCAGGAGGTGGCTTTGCTTGTCAACCCTTATGGCCAGGCTGAGGCTGTGTGCAGAGGAGCATGGAGCTGGGCCGTGTGTGGGACATGTGCCCTTCCGAGCAGCCGGTTTGTTCCCTGAGCGCTGCAGAATGCTGCCATTGTGCGGCCAGCGGCACGGCGAGGTTTATCGGCACACAAACCCGATGGGGAATGTTAAGCGGGTTAGGTGGCAGCAGCGCTGGGGAAGGTGGTCACCCTCCGGGGATTAGAGGTCAGAACAATGGTTGTCCCTGTGACCAGGCAGGGACACAAAGAGCCATTGTGCCCGGAGTACAAAATCTCTGTGTGCCCCGGCGGGGCTGACATGCCCGAGGACCCGCTCTCCCTGCCAGCACAAAAGCTGCCTTGCCTCAGATTGTTTGTTTATGTAAATTAAAATGCTGTGTTTAATTATGCAACGGGACCAGCCTCAGCAACAAGCGAGGTGCTGATTGGATCGCCCCTGTGGCCAGAGCCCCCCGGCCAGCCCTCGGCACAGCTGATGGTGCCACCGCAGAGTGGAGACGTGTGGTGAGCGTTGGCCCAGGGAATCAAGCCCCCGGGGAGAAGGGCGAGGACGGGTGCTCCCCACCCCGGGGTGCAGGAGCGGGGCCCGTGGAGGTGCTCGGCCCCACTCGACGGGCACGGCACCATCCTCAGCATGACAGAAGAAATACCAGAGGCATCCAGCATGCCCGAGTGCAACGGGAGCGTAGCCCCGGAGAAGGGCCCGATCCAGGTCATCGGTGTCATTGGTGACATGGCAAAATCTATCGGGACAGTTCCTTACGCCAATGCAGACACGAGCCCGGACACTCCACCTGAAAAAGAAAATCAGGAGGAAAGCAGAAACTCCTTGACAGAGGACCTAGTTTGTGGGGATTTTGATGGAAAGAAGCAATGTGAAGGTAAAGTACAAGGCTGCCTTTCTTTAGGGAAAAAAGATTTCTTCCTCAAGAGGGTTGTCTAACCCTGGAGCAGGCTGCCCAGGGCAGTGGTGGAGTCACCGTTCCTGGAGGGGTTGAAAAGCCATGGAGATGTGGTGCTGAGGGACATGGTTTAGTGGTGACCTGGCGGTGCTGGTAAACAGGTGGATTGGATGATCTCAAAGGTCTTTCCCAGCCAAAACAATTCTGTGATACTAAGTGTTTGGGAAGAAAAACTCTGTTATGTACAGGCTTATGAACTGTGGGATATAATCCCTCTGTTAGTCAAAGTTCCCAGGCTAGGGTGGTTCTAACAATGACTCAGAGCAATCTAGAGTTAGGGACAGATTTGAGCTAGCAGTTACTCAGGAGGCAATGAGAAAAATGTGGCTGAACAGCCAAGAAATTTCTGAACCTGCTCTGAAAAATCTGCTGCCAATCTGGAACCATTACAACAAATTATTGTCACTATCTTCTCCACCAGCCCATTTCTTGTGCTTTGTATTTCCTAAAGGAAAGCAAGAGGAAAGCGATGGGACACTACAGCAGGGACCAGTGGATGTCCAGGACACAGGGACAGATGGCCAGGAATTGGAGGAAGGTAATGGAAAATGCTGTGTGACATGAGGTTTTCCTAGAGCATGGCAATGAGCAGACAATGACATGCTACAGGGGTTTGTTATTTCTTTTCCAATCCAGTCAGATCCTTATATTCTGGAGAGCAGTGACTCATTTTTCACACAGAGTTGCTGCACCTTGGAAACCGTGGCTGGTACCTTTTACCTGGGGTTTGTGCATGTCTCCATGACCATGGGTTCTCAAAGCACCCTGTGGTCTTTGACCAGGAGGTCTCCAGCAGCCTTGTAAGTTTGGGAGATGCTTTATATTCTGCTCTGTGCTAAGAAGCTCAGAGGACAACCTCAGGAGACTGTCAGTCAGAAATGTGCAGCCTCAAAACCCAAACTCTTTTCCTGCCTGGTTCACCAAGTGCCCAAATCCCCCCTGATGCCCAAGTATCTAGCAGAAAGCTGCTCTCCTAAACATCTGCTCCTGGGCCATCCTGCTCGTTCCTAAGTGAAAATGGTGACAATTGGTTAGAGCCAAGGCTGGATCTCGCAGCTGCCTCCTGCAGTGAGAGGAGCTGCAGGGGAGCACTTGCTTGTGAGAATGTATTGATTGTATCTCTCTATCTCTCTCTCTATATATATATATCTACACACAGAGATGAACATATTTAATTATTCTGTGCAAAACACAGCCACTCCTCAGCAAAGAGGAGTTTTTATTGAGTGTTTTCTTGAGTGTTATCAAAGTGGGTATGCTTTCAGCATTGCTGCTCTTCCACAACTCCTACCCATGGGCTCTTGCCTGGGTCCTTGGTTTTAGGAGGATGAGAGATAGCTTGGCCATGGGCTGCTGGTGATGTTCCCCACCACTGACCCAAGCCATGGTGGGGGCACAGGGCTGCTGGCTCTGTCCGCTCTTGTCATTTACACATTCACTGGCTGCAGCCAGTTGGTATGGTTCTGTGTCAGCTGCCATATCAGTATGAAACCTCTCCATGGAAAAGAGCAGGTTAACAACCTTGAGTAGCTGTTGCAGTCCTGGCAAAGCTATTGGCCTTGACCATAGCTCTAAAAGATGTATGGGTTGTGCCCTGGAACAGAAACTTTGATTAATTCAGAAAAAGAAAATATATACAAACATCTGTCATGAGCAAAATAGTATTTTCTAGTAGCTGGGTAGATTGTGAGGAGGTGAATCATGATGGAGGCTCCCACTCAGAGCTGACATCCACACTCCAGCTGTGTTGCTTCATGAGTGCACAATAAAACCCATTAAATGATCCTGCACAGCCCCCACCAGCCACAACCACTTTATCTCTAAATTGCAGGCAGCTTTTCAGTAGCTAACCAATTTAGTTTAATTAATACTCAGGACCCCACAGCAAAATGTTGAATAGATCATTTGTTGTGGCACCAAAGCATCATTTAACACAGGGATGTGCCAAACAGGACAAACAGGCACTGGCCACCTCTGATGGAGGGATGTGGACCAGGAGGGCTGTGCCAGGGTCCTCCTGCATCACTGGTACTGTCCCGTGGTGGGGTCTGCCCCACGGGAAAGGGGCTGCAACTCTAGAATAGGGAGTTTGGCTACTTGAGTCCTAGGTGATAGCCAGAGAACTTTGGGAATGCTGTTTGGAAGGCATCACAACAGGGTTCTGCAGAAGAATCTTCGCCAGCCATGGACCCAAGGGCAGGAGCAGATCTGGTGTGTGCAGGCAGCAGTGTCTGTGGTCCTGGGGTGCAGGAGGTTGCTGTGCTGCTGGTCCCTCCTTGAGGCTGGACCATGGACATCAGCATCACCTCTCCTTTCAAAAGAGGGTAGTGGGGAGGGCCCCATGGGAAAGGTGGAACAAAAGAGATGAGCTTTACAAAATGTGAAGGCAGGTGGCCTTACGATGTGCAAAGATTGTACAAAGCCTTTCTGGAGCACATGTGAGCACCTGTGATGATGGGGACCCAGCCTGGAGACACAGGGCACTTCTCAGCAGGCAGCCTCTGAAGGGCTGGGGCTTTGGTGGCAGGAGCTGATAATTCATCAAGAGCAATGACATGTTGAGAGTATGTATGATGTGGGCACGGCGGTGGTGCTGAGCCTGTCCTCACCTCCCTCCCTCTGTGTTGCTGCAGGGCTGAGCAGTGAGGGGACATCTGCTGCCAGTGAGGAGCCAGGGATGCTAGCCAGCACCAGTGGGGAGGTGGTGGAGACTTCCAAGACCAGCACTGATGGGAGAGTGAATGCAGCTGACGATGATGATGAGGAGGAGGAGGAGGAGGAGGAGGAAGAGGAAGAGGAGGACACAGAAGAGGATGAAGTTCAGGTGATTGAAATCAAGAAGGAGAATAGCGATGCATCCTGTCTAAAGCAGCCAGACAGCAGCAAGGAGGCACCTTCCCTGACGAGCCCCAGCTGCAACTCCCAGGTGGAGAAACCTGGGGAGCAGCCCAGCCTGGGAAAAAAAAATGATATCTCCAGACACAGCTACTCCAGGTACAACACAATCTCCTACCGGAGGATCAGGAAAGGAAACACCAAACAGCGAATTGACGAATTTGAGTCCATGATGCACTTATGAACTGAGGTGGGGCATTGCCTAACGAGCCGAGCGGTCACTCGGGTTTTCTGTTCCTTTTTTGTTTCCCCCAAGACATGTCCCTTCACACAACACCAGGTCACTGCTTTGCTCCTTTTGGTTTGTTTTTTTTTGTATATGATTTCATAATACACTGTGAAAATGTAACATCTTCTCCTCAACAGCAGCAG
This sequence comes from Galbula dea, assembly GCA_013399015.1. Lineage (NCBI taxonomy): Eukaryota > Metazoa > Chordata > Aves > Piciformes > Galbulidae > Galbula > Galbula dea. The sequence continues at coordinate 550,981 of VWZX01004997.1, forward strand.
AGGCATCCATAGTGCAGGAAAATAAATAATCAGTTTGCTAAATAGAACACCCTTTGGTTTACCCTTTATCCTCTTATTATCTCTCCAACTTCTGTAACCATATTCAAACAATAGCATGTCTTGAGCTAGCTGGGGCTTCTCTAGCTGCCACCACACTCGTGGTCCATGCCGTCAGCTGTGCTGGTAATGAGCTGGCAGGGCAGCAGCATGGTGACACCGGCCAGGGCAGTGTGGACAATAACAGAGGACTGTTTGCCCCTACAGAGAGCTCTGTTCTGCTGTCTGTCTGTCCATGCTGCCAGCCCGTGGTGGTCTGACAGCCACTGTCTACTCCCACTGTGTGCTGTGTTACAGATGGTTCCAAAAGAACCCTTTGGTTGAGTTGTGAGGTTCACACTGGAGCCCTCTGCTTTCTTAACTTCCTCTCAGAGAGGAGTCTGGGTGAGGCTGGATCCAGGCTTAGCCCCTGACTCGAAAGGAGAATTTGGACACCAGATTCTGCCCCACAGTCATTTATATCAGCTTGAGCTGGTGCCTCCAGAGAGGGACCCCCAACAGAGACATCCCTGGGTGATAGTACCCTGGTGTACTGGGGACAGTCTTTTGGTAGGGACAGGACCTGTTGGGACAGGACAAGGGGTGACGGTTTGAAGCTAAAAGAGGAGACTTCGATGATACAGAAGGAGGAAATGTTTTCCACTGAGGGTGGTGAGACCCTAGCCCACATTACCCAAGGAGGTGGGAGATGTCCCATCCCTGGAACCATTCCAGGTCAGGTTGTCTGGGGCTCTGAGCAATCTGATCTAGTTGAAGATGTCCCTGCTGACTGCAGGTGGGGTGAACTAGATTAAAGGTGAGTTCCAACCCAGAACAGTCTGTGGTTCTGTGAATCTGAGTTTCCCCTCACAGCACCTGACATTTTTTTTTCCAATAGTAATATTTGGATGTGGGATCTTCATTGCTCTTCATTGGATCCTTTCTCTGTCCCCAGGCTGATTATTCTTTTTCTTATCTCAAGGATGCAGCTTCTGCTGAGAGTGGGGCTACCTTATTTTTCACAGGCTGCACCTTGTGCTGATGGATGGGCTACCTCATTTTTCACAGGATGTAGGCTCCTGAGGCCTCCTGAAGTGTAAGTTCAGCATAAGTTCACTGCTGGTGGCCTAAGGCTTCAGTAAGTCCAGCTGCTCATAGTTAGCAAGTTACTCATACAAATCAAGGCCAAACAAGCTTCAGTTCCACCTAATTTTAAGTGATTACCCTATCCTAATATTCCACAAGTGAATTGTTTTAATCCCCAACATGCTGGTGGAATAGAGGATGTTTGCATTCATGGGTCAAGGCTGAGGTAAGGACTGAAACAAGATGGGAAGGCATCAAGGCTCCTATTCCCTCTCTGCCATCTGTAGCCCCTCCATGGGTGGCTGGGTTCCTTGTAGGACTGGTATAGGTATAGCCCTTATATAGGTATATTGCTTATAGCTATAGGTCTGGTACCACCTGTTAGCTCCTGCCTTTTGGTGTGAAAGGTGTCACCATGGACCTCTTTAGACATGGTGTCATCTGTCTGCTGCAGTCTGCATTGTGGCTACAGCAGCCCTGAAAAAGCAGCTCCTCTCCCCACCCCGCCCCAGCCCTGATGCTGTAGACTCCAGCCTGTCCCAAGGGCACTAGTTCTCTGTGGCCACAGACATTGCCATCAGTGGTGGCCAGCCACAGGAACATTTGGGGAGGTGGCCAATGGTGGCACTGGCACAGCAGTGTCCAAGCTTAGGCCTGGTGCATGCAGTGCATGGCACGTGCCTGTGTATGCTTCGATCTCCAGCTGGCACCACCACTAGGAACCTGTTATTTTCCCAGTGCTACCACTTGAGTCTCTCTTACCTGCTGTCTGGATGTCACACTGAGTTTAGATAGGAAAGTTTTTTAGTGTGTTTTTTTTTTTTTTTTTTTGTCAAAGCCAGGCAAGTTTGCTGCATAATTAGTTTTTATGTCTCTGGCCACAGCCTTTCTCCCTTTGCACACAGCTCTGGGGAACCGCAGCTTGGCTGATCAAGTATTTTTTTTGTTAACTATTTTGCAGACAGGTTTGTCTTGAGTTGGGACTAAGCTTTGCAAATATCACCCTAGAAAGTGTCCAGGGAAGGTGAGAGCAGCTGACAAAGGGAGAGGAGGTAAGAGCTGAGTCCAGCTGCAGTGACCTTCACCAGCCATAGGAGGATTAGTGTCACATCTCCAGCAGCACTGAACGTTGGTTTGAATTCTCTTGTTCTGCATAAAGGCAATTATTTATTGGCAACGTGAGAATAATAACTGGCAATTCTGTATTGTACAAAGCAGACACAGCTCTCATTGTGCTATTCAGACTTGTTTGTTCTCCTCTCTGGTCTGTGGAAGTTGAGAGGTTTGCTTGTACGAACTCATACTGTGGGTTTGTTTGCCCATGGGCAGCTGCCCCTCGCTCCTTGCGCAGAGCTTCCTGGAAAAGCAGCACATTTCTCTTAGCGACATGACCATTGCCTGGCTTTTGGTGACCTGCTGAGGTTGTGGTTTGCAAAGTGCTGCTTGGAGGTGACCAGCCTTAGCTTCAAGTGTCTGCATGTCTGCCAACGTAGGGCTGGGACCACCACCTCCTTGCTATGCTATCTTGCCTGATCTGCACTTCAGAATCCCCAAATCCCAGCACGGTGAGAATTAGAAGGGACCTCTGGGGATCATCCAGGCCAACCCCCAGCTCCAGCAGGGTCACCCACAGCAGCTTGCCCAGAATCACCTCCAGCTGGGGTTGGAATCTCTCCACAGAAGGAGACTCCACAACCTCTCTGGGTAGACTGGGCCAGGGCTCCAACACCCTCACACCAAACAAGCCTTTCCTCCTGCTCAGCTGGAACCTCCTGGGTTCCAGTTTGTGCCCAGTGCCCCTTGGCCTGTCCCTGGGCACCACTGAGCAGAGTCTGGCCCCAGCCTCTTGCCCCCAGCCTTCAACTCTTGCTGGGCATTGAGCAGCTCCCCTCTGGGGCTGCTCTTCTCCAGGCTAAGCAGCCCCAGGGCTCTCAGCCTTTCCCCCCTGCCAGAGATGCTCCAGTCCTCTCAGCATCAACAGGGCCTCCAACTGTACCCACTCCAGGGTAGTTATAGATGGAAATGCAACATGCCATGCACCATCCCTCCCTGTCACAGCTCAGGAGGCATTCGTTTCCCATTGCTGACCCAGAGGCTGACAGCAGCTCCCATCCCCAGCCCAAGTAGTGGTCCTTCACACCCCTGGGGCTTTTCTCCCTTTCCTCAATGCTCACAAAGCCTGCACTGCCCCAAAGCCAGGCAGGTGCCATCAGTGGGATGGCTAAAGGAGTGGGCAGCTCACTGGGGAGGAGCGAGACACCCATCCCCACGCCTGCCACATGTGCTGGCGAAGATGCTTTTTCTGGAAGACTAGGCTGAGTGGTAGGAGCTGAGCACTTCCCCACGTTGTGTAACAGCAGGGCCCCCACTCCCTGCCAGCAGCCCCCAGGGCATGCTCCGGTCTTTAAGCAAAGGATACCAAGATGGAAGTGAGCATTTACCCAAGCAGGGAACAGGAGAGCGAGTGACAAGCCTGGCGATGGGATGTGACCGTGACATATGACCATGTGGTGTCTGCTCAGTGACAAGTGATTGAATGTCAGCAAACAGCATTTGATGAAATCCATGCTCCTGATACAAGATGACTGCACAAACAACATCTGTGTCATTTTTCTGATGCTGACTGCAGGCTAGCTGAGATAAAGGAGGGAGAGAAAATCGGGAAGACAGCTGGCATAGGAGCCAACTGGGAAAGTCTGCTGGGCTACTCAATATTTTGGCATACTCAGGCTGTCAGATGCTGTCAGCATTGATCCACCATGTGAGAGGTAATGTTATGTGTTGGCCTTCTGAGAAATCAGAGGTGTGAGGGGTTTTCCGAACATGGGACAGTGGAGGTTTGGCTGTGGTCAGCAGCAGCATGAGAACTGAGTGTGATATTCAGCCCCATGTATCCCCAACAGCTGGTGCTAGAGAAGGCCCTTGCATGAGTGCAGGGCAGGAGGAGAGGTGCTACTCTCTCCAGCAATGCTGCAGCTGGGCTGGGAACAGCCTCCCACAATGGGAACTTCTCAATGAGAATGAGTCAAAAAATCCTACCTGGGACACTTTGGTGGTACAGATCCTGGATTTTATTGCCTTGTCACAGAAGGATTTATTCTACTATCAAATAGTAGAATTTATAGTAGATTCTCCTATCAAATCTCAGATCACTCCTGTGGCCTCCTCTGGACTTGCTGTGCTGAGGACTCCAGAGCTGGCCCCAGCTCTGCAAGTGAGGTCTCCCCAGAGCAGAGCAGAGGCACAATCCCCTCCCTGCCCTGCTGGCTTGACCATCTGTCTGAGGGAACAGGTCCCACTCAGCAGGATCCTGCAGCCAGGCCCAGCAGGGGCATGTCAGATGGGTCGTTTAAATGTGTTGGTCAATAAGCTTCCATCTTCTGTGGAAGAAACAGCAGCCCAATTCCCTCTTTACAGACTACAAAGCCCAGGAAGTATTTCTGTAGTTTATGCTGTGGTCTGAGGGGAGCTGGTGAAGGTTTGCTTACAGGATGGAGGACTTCAGAAAATATTTCCATTTATTAATACAAAAAAATTAGCTGAGTTTTTGCCAAGGTTTCCCACAGTGAGGGAAAACACACCCATCAGTTCCAGACACCATTACAGCAGATGTGCTGCTCTTGGTGTTCTGATCTCTGAACCTGCTGGTTTAAATTACAGATTCCAATTATCATCTGGAAACGAAATTTCCAGTTTGGAACTTGTTGTCTCAAGTCACACAGATGTCCTTGCTGAATTCACAGGATGAAAACACAGTGTTTCTGGTTCAACTGTGCTCCTTTCAGTCTGCATAGTAATTGCCAAACTGCCACTTTTGATAAGGATTTGTAGAGTCACAGGCATTTACCCTCAGGGCTTTGTGAGAGGGATCCACTTCCAAGCACAGTGGCTGCTGGAGGTGCTCTGAGATGATGTGGTCCGTCTGCAGGGGAGAGAGAAAGAGAGGGCTTTAGTCAGGCTGAGGCTTTGGGACTCATGCAGCAGCAGCAGCAGCAGCTCTGTTTTCCCATGGAGAAAACTTAGACTTTTTTTTATGGTATGCCCTTTTTTCATATTTCCCTAACATGAAAGATCTTTTTGCTGACTTACAGGGATTTTTGGGTGGGATCCAAAGCTGGCACCTGTTGCTGAGCCAGCATCATACCACACCCTCTGTGCTCTGTGGAGCACCTTCTGGGCTTTCACTCACTGGAAATGGAAGGATCAGTTCTCTTGCTGTCCCAAGCGGCCACTACCCTGCCAAGGAAATCACTCCAGATAGTATTTCCTCTATAGGGGAAAGAGCATACAGCAGGAGACTGATGTCTTGGCTGATGAACTCAAAAGCACATTTACTGTGCTGAATGGAATGTTAGAATCTTAGAATCACAGACAGAATGGTTTGGGTGGGAAGGGACCTTTCAAGGTCATCTTGCAGTCAGCAGAGACATCTTCAACTAGACCAGGTTGCTCAGAGCCCCAGACAACCTGACCTGGAACAGTTCCAGGGATGGGACATCTCCCACTGGGCAACCTAGGACAGGCTCTCACCTCCCTCAGTCTAAAACATTTCTTCTTGAAGATGTTAGGTATTTCAGCACTGAAGTTCAAGGAACTTCTTTCTTAAATACAAGGTAACCCATTTCATAGCATTTTAGACAACCACTCACACCAGGCTGACACAGCTACAGTTGTGACTCTCTTGCTTTTTGCAGTGCAGATAATAAATCTAAGTGTTCATTTATTCCTCTTCCAAAATGGTTTGTTTTAAAAGCCACTGTGAGCTGAGTGCCAATCAATAGCAAGTAATCTCCATGTAAGTGCTATTGACAGTTTCTGTGTAAAACCAGAACAGTTTGTTACTGCAGAGCTCTGCCACAGCAAACACCTCGGTGTGACCTGTGTGCCCCCAGCCCTCGGGCACACAGTGCTGCACTGTCAGGATCATGGAATTGTTTTAGTTGGAAGAGACCTTTAAGTTCATCAAGTCCAATTGTTAACCCAGCACTGCCAGGTCACCACCAAACCACGTCCCTCAGCAACACATCTCCCCATCTTTTAATCCTTTCCAGGGATGGTGACTCCACCACTGCCTTGGGCAGCCTGGGCCAGGCCTTAACAACCTTTTTGGGGAAGAAATTGTACCTCATGGCCAACCTAAACCTCCCCTAGCACAACTTGAGGCTGTTTCCTCTTGTCCTATCACATCTTCATTGGAAGAAGAGACAAACCCCCACCTGGTTCCAGCCTCCTTTCAGGGAGCTACAGAGTGAGAAGGTCTCCCCTGAGCCTCCTCTTCTCCAGGCTAACTAAGCCCAGTTCCCTCAGCTGCTCCTCACAACACTTGTGCTCTAGACCCTTCATCAATTTTGTTGCCTTTCTCTGGACACACTCCAGCACCTCAATGTCTTTCTTGGAACCCAAAAACTGAACCCAGGATTGGAGGTGTGACCTCAACAGTGCCCAGTCTAGGAGAACAAACCCTGCCCTCGTCCTGCTGCCAGACTAGCACTGATCCAAGCCAGGATGCCTTGCACCAGGCTGCAGCTGCCCATCAGTTGGCATGCCAGCATGCCAGGCCCAAACCAAGGATCATGAGCTGTGGCAGGGGTTGCACAAACCAGTGCTTCACTTACCAGCTCTGGCTGGAAGGTGGCCAGTGACCTGTGCAGCCATGCCAGGCTGGGGTTCCTGCCCTCGCAGCGGTGCAGGCCCAGGGCTCCTGCAGCACCAGCTGGGGCAATGCAGAGCTCTCCATGCTGGATCAGCCTCAGCCAGGTGTAGTTGAACTTCTGGTGCTGTGGAGAGAAGAACAGGGAGAGCTGCGACCCTGCTTGCCTTCCATCAGCAGGGTTGGCAAGCAGCTGGCAGAAGCTCTCCTCACCTTCCTCTTGCCCTCACCTGGCAACAATGGATGAAGAAGGTGAAGCTCCATGTGAACACCTTCCCTATGGATTTGCAGAGCTAAAATCTCAGCAGAGCCCCAGCTCAGGCTCTGGGAGTGATTCCCACCACAGTAGCCCAGACCCCCAAACATGATTGCTGGGTGCTCCTCTGCCCCACCACCTCCCCAGGCTGCATGGCAAATGCATAACTCCCTGTTGCTGACTGGCCCTGATCCCCATTCTGCTCTCTGCAATTAGCAGTGGTGAGCAATTAGCAGGGACCTGCCTAAGAAATGCTGCCTGTAAGGGAAGGGAAAGGTTGTCCACAGCAGCTGCTTCCCATCTAGTGACAGAGAGCAGGTCTTGCAGCTGCACACAGCCCCCAGGCTGGTATTTGAACGTTTCTCCTCATTTTCACATGCAGCCTCATGGTTTTATCTAACTTTGCTATTCCAGCTCAGTTTGCTGGTTCTGGGGTTGTTCCTTGGCTACAGGCTTTGCAAACAGAGGCAGTCCCTGCCCCTCACTGCTCCCTGGCTCTGATCCCAGGGGAAGGACTGGATTAGCTCCTGGGGGGAGCTGGGTCTGCACAGGTTGGTGCAGGAGCTCCACACCACCCACTTAACCCAGTCTTCCACACTGGGCATGCAGGGTCTCCTTACCTTGTTGTTAACATCACATGCCTCAAAAGCTAGAGTGGCGTTCTCCACAGTGATGCATTTTGCCATGGCTACGTTAACAAGCTAGAGAAAAACACCAAAATGCAAATTTAGACATAAATTCCCAAGGAAGAGCAGAGGCTGTTGCACTGCAGTTGAGCTGCTTGATTCACAGGATACTGTCCACTTAATAGAGTGAAGCAGAGATGATGTATAACAGTCCTTGCAGGGTGTGTAAAAGCACACCTGGGCCACTACACTACAAATGCTTTTCTACTGAGAGAAGATTGAAACTCTAACTCTTTCCAGAAACGTTCAAGGCTGGATGACACACATTCTTTTTTTTATCTCCCAGACATAACTCATATTACTGTTCTGCAAATCCCCCAAACAACAGCTCCCAACAGTAACAACTGCAGAATCCCTTCCTGTTGTCACACCATCAACAAGGTGAGCAGCTGGTGGTCCCATCCTAGTTTCAGCTGGTTCACTCCCACCTAGGGCACAGGGCCCTGGGCTCCAGCAGGCAAGGGAGCAGGGACAAAAACTGCCTGTCCTCTCCATCCCCACCAAGGCAAATGGCCTCCAGTTACTGCACTGGCCCTTCTGGGAGCCAGGAAAAAGCACAGCAACCATTTGGCCACGTTTCAGGCTTGTCTGTGAGCCAGGGGTGCAACATGAAGGTTCCCCATCCCAGGGATGCCTAGGGATGAGGTCAGGCTCTCCGCTAGCTGAAGCCAGTGTGTCACTTTTATCATCAAGCTGTGAAGGTGTGGGATCTCTCTGCAAAGAGCATGGGGAGGGACACTGCTTCCTCAGGGTGACCTTACCCCTGTCCTTATACCTCCTCTTGGCAAGTGCTGCTCCTGCCACGGCACTGGGAGATGGGGATGGGTTGGGAAGGCAGCAAAACCTTTACTTTTCATTTCTGGCATCACTGTGATCTTTCTAACAAACCAGGTATTTTACTTGTTACTGCAATCATAACTAGTTTGCAATCTGTGCTGCATCTTTTCTGGGCAGAGTATTTGAGGTTTCTGAACATTCAAAGCAGCAGGCAATATCCTGCTGAGGCTCAGGGCTGGGCCAAATTCAGAACCCACGTTTTATTCTTGTTTAATTCACCTTTTAACGTTGGTGAAGCAGCACTGAACACCCATGGAGTAGCTACACGAGTAGGACCTGGAGCCAGAGAGCACCACAAGTTCTATGGTGTGGAGCTGGAGAGATGGTGGAGGAGAAGCAGAGCCTGACCTGGTTATGCTCCTCAGCCACCCAGCCAGTGAGAGGCCTGGGGAGGCAGAACTTGACCCAAAACAGACTTTAAAGTGTTTTCTGTCCCCCAAGCCCTTCCCGAAGCCCAGGCTTCACCTTCACTGGAGAAATGCCAGCACTCTTCCAGGCTGCAGGCAGTGCAGAGCCTCTGAAAAGCAGGTTTCTGCTGCGCTCTGCTGGTAGCAGAGCACTGGTACAAACCCTGCCTGCGCCTGTGCCTTCTGCCCTTCTGTGCCTGCATTGCCCAGGAACCCCTAATCCACCCCAAAAAGGGCCTTCTCTCTCCTGCCATGGCCAGAAAGCCGGGCAGGTATGTCCCCTGTCCAGAACTGGTATATGGGCAGCTCAGCTGGTGTTTGAACACCTCAGAGGGAAACTGGCTCTTGGAGTTGTGACCTGTTTCTTAATGAGAACACCAGGGAATGCAGAGCACCATGACAACTTATCAAAGAACAGGGAAGCAACACAGAGGCAGCTCACCAGCCAGCTGCTGCAAAGGTGCTGGGGGGCTGGACTAGATGACCTTTGAAGGTCCTTCCCAACCCAAACCAGTCCATGATTCCATGCCTCTGGTTAAATGAAGGAGTCACTAAGTACATACCAGCCCACTGGCTTTAACCAGGGGAGCATCCAGGTCCGGGTAGACGTTCTCCAGGTACCACCGGAAACTTTTGCACTGGAGCTTCTTTCTCAGTTGGATTTGTTGAGTCAGGTTGCCAACATCCAGGCTTTTCAAGACTAAGTGGTAAGCGTGGCCATAGAATAGCTCCTTGTACTCGTCCAGCCAGACCTCCGCAACGCGGGCCAGGTTCCTCTCCACTGTTCTCACCCGGTCCTTCGGGAAGGAATACGGATTGTCGTTCCTGAAAATGTGCCCGACTCTGGAGCATGGAACAATCTCAATCTCTCCTCCACACATCCAGACCTGAACAAAACACAGGTTGCCTCCATAGCAATACAGCAAATGTTGGGTGCTGGCTTTGTGCAAGCCATAAGAGAAGCAGTTAAGCTGCCAGGAGGGATGGGGTGTCCAGCGTGCATCTCCATTACCCAAGCCAGGCTGGCAGTGACGCAGGCCTGCAGGACAAGCTGCAGAGACTAACATACCTTGAATGAAATCTCCATATTTTCACCTCCCCAAACATCCAGTCCTGGGTCGTATGTTCCCAGCTCAAAAAAATACTTCTTATCAATGGAAAACAGGCCACCTGCCATGACTGGGCACCTGGGGACAGAGAGGCCACACGGCAGGTCAGCTGGTCAGGAAGCATCCATCCCCTTCCCCTTGCTTTGGGGAGGGAATCTTTTGAGAAGCTGGTGGGACAGTGCCTGAGCCTGCACTTATGAACAGCAAGGACAACCTGATTTGTCACTTTGCTGCAGGCTGACAAATGCAGATTCAAGTAGATGGTATTTGGGTGGTTTTACCCAGACTGAAAGCTGTTATGGGGCATGGAAAAGAAACAGGCAATGGTGAATCTCCCTGGCCCTGGTAGCATTGGCGAAATGCTGGTGGTACTGTGAGGGGTGAGAAAGGCTTTCTGGGCTTTGCCCATGTCCAGTGATGTGACTGCCTACAGTGATCGCTGCCTGTGTCATGCTTACAAGTAGAAGGAATAACATTTGGCCTGGAAAGAGCCTTTGCTCCTCAAATACTAACACTTTGGTTCACAGTGCTCTCACTTTTGCCTTTTTTTCCTTACCTTATTATATCAGTTTCCTTGATTTTATTTTTCTCTATGACCTCTTGTGGAATCTGCCTCCATCCAAAATTCATTGGCCAAGTAAAAATCCCACGCTGAAAGTTGTCCACAGTCATGTAACTAAACAGGGAAAAGATTGAGATGACTAACTCTGAGTCACTTTCCTGACTGAAATGTCACCCTTAATGAGTGAAGATGAGTATCTGTACATAATTAAACCAGGATTTTAACAAATTTCATCAGGAATCCTCTTCATATATGAAAAGTCATGAAAAAGGGAAAAGGTGTGTGTGATACATGAAGGGGCCACGTCCACTGCTAACTGTAACTTCTGGTGTACAGCAACGTTACGTTTCCCTTGGGAAACGCTGCTGAAGGTCAGCTAGGAGGTCTGGACCCATGTCTTCCTATAATTAGTATGTTGGCGGTCCCAGTAAGAGGTTTTGCTCAAGTGCATTGGTTTCCTAGAGGCCTGAGCCACCTTACCTCATGTCCTTGTCGCTGATGACCTCGATGACAGGGCAGGCGACCTTGACCCGGCTCAGACGGACCCTCTCCAGCAGGGGCTCCAGCCAGCCCACGTTGCACTCCACATGCGAGTCCAGGAATGTCAGGACAGTGCCTGCAGGAGAGGTCAGGGCAGCATCAGATGTCCTGTTCCCATCCCATGCTGGCTAGCCTCCACATGGGCCTGGGGTGCTGCTGATGCTGCCAGGACCCTCCATGGCTCCCAAAAGGCTCCCAGCTGTAGCCCACAGCGTGTTTTCACCGCTTGGCCATCATGACCTGCAGAACAAAGCAAGGCAGCCCCTGGCAGAAATGGCCGTTCTGTGCTGACATGGCCCATCCTGTGCAGGTCATGGAGCTGGGGTGGCATGGCTGGAGATCCCAACACCTGCTTGCTAGGGTTGTGCTAAGGTGCTGAACAATCATAGAATCATAGAACTGTGTAGCTTGGAAAGGATCTTTCAGATCATCAAGTCCAGTTGTTAACCATCACTGTCTGGTCACCACTAAACCATGGCCCTCAGCACCACATCTACACACCTTTTAATCCCCTCCAGGGATGGTGACTGCACCACTGCCCTGGGCAGCCTGGGCCAGGCCTTGACAACCCTTTTGGGGAAGAAATTGTTCCTCATGGCCAATCTAAACCTTCCCTGGCACAACTTGCACCTACTTCCTCTTGTCCTATTGCTTGTTCCTTTGGAGAAGAGACCAACCCCCACCTGGTTCCAACCTCCTTTCAGGGAGTTAGAGAGAGTGAGAAGCTCCCCTGAGCCTCCTCTTCTCCAGGATAACCAACCCCAGTTCCCTCAGTTGCTCCACACAACACTTGTGCTCTAGACCCTAAAGCTAAGAGACTCATCAGACAAGCTGCAGCTCATCCCCTCATCAGACCCTGTGCTTTGCACACCAAAGATGACCTTATCTCACTGGGCTAAAACTCAGTGCTGGAGATGGCTCTGGGGGGCCCAGACAGGTCTGTAAAATGGCTTTTGCCCTACCTTTGGCAATCCCTGCTCCTGCCAGTCTGGCTCGTATTAGACCATGCCTCTCCTTGAGATGGAGGATCTTCACTTTTGGGAACTGTGACATGTATCTGTCCAGCTTCTCCTTGAGGTACTCTAGAGGATGAGAAGGAAGGGGTGAGGCTGACTTACCCATTTCACACCTACTGCCAGGGTGAAAAGCAGTAGGTATTTTCCTTGGAAACATCTCCAGCATACACCAGGATCCTTGGGTCTGGGGTGCAAACCTAGTGGACACTACAAAGGTAGACCCAAGCACCAAGTGCTGGGTGATTGCAGTGACCAAACCTACCTCCCACACCAATGGTTTCACTGGTGCTCTTTGGTTTTCTCCAGGAGAACAAAACTGTTTGCATTTCAACAGCCACTGAAAAGGTGTGAAAGGCTCCAAAGGTGAAACCTTGGTGGACACGTTTGCTGTAGGTTACTGCTGCTGCTACCTGGATGACAGCAATGCTGAGCACAACTCTCTGGAGTTCACCTGCACTCGTGAGGCTTTGGCTGCAGACCCAGAGTGTGGATGTTCACTGGCTAAGGAGCAGATACAAAGGGAAGCCACAGGGAGAAAGAGGAGACTTGGAATGATGCTTTGGAGGGGGAATGGTACGAGTAAGTTTTGATGATTACTTTAAAAATGAGCAAACTGAGTCTTCTACCTCTTTTCTGCACCTATTGTCCTGTTGTATTGTAGGGTCTTTGTATGCCTCGCATGAGCTCTTAAGTTTGTCTGAGACAACACTTTTCCTAAAGGACCAGCAGCTGGAAAATTACATCATTCCTAAATTTTTCAGGGCTGAAGTCAGCATAGAGCCAAAGCATTACAAAGCACAGGTTTGGTATCATCTGGAATGCCTGACTGCGCATGCAAAGCCACCCTGCATGTGCAGACACCCAGCTCACCATGGCTTTTACCACAACCATCCAGTCCTCTGAACAATCTTGGGGTTGAACTAGATGACCTTTAAAGGTCCAACCCAAACCATTCCATGATTCTATAGGGCACACAGTTCCTCCCCTGCTGCCAGCACTGAAAACAGAGGGCACCCATCTGGAACCTACACAGAGAAGTCTGACAGCATCCATCGTATGAACACACAAGCCCTTCAGCCAGGACACTTCAAAGGCATGTGGACTGTGTAGAACCAAGCACCCTGGTGCTCCTGGACTGTCAGCTTCTGGCATGTGGGAAAAGCAGCAGGTGAGCATAAACTTAGTGATGCAAAGGTAGCAGCTGTTTAACTTGGTGAGCTGGGACAGGAGAGATGTGAATGATGAAGTCTGGCAGGGCGTCAGGCAAGAGCTGCAGCTCAATCCACCACAGCCACCCTCCAGTGCACACCTGGCCCCTGATGCCCCTCATCTGCAAAGACAGCAGCAGAGGCTGGGGACACACTTCAATAGAGCAGAAGGAGAAAATGCCATTTCTCTCTACTATTCACAATTGAGTTACGGAGCACAAATTGCATTTCGGCCTCAAGTTATATTAGTTTCATAAAGGTGGAAGAAGCTTCACCTACCTTTAGTGCTGAAGTCGTCCACCAAAATGACTTCTTCAATCAAGTGTGGGGGAGATCTGCTGAGGACACTGTGGACAGAGCGCAGCAGGGTGGACCACACTTCATCCACGAAGCACATGATGATGGTGGTGGTTGGGAGGTCATCGTGAACCTGCTGCTCAGAGCACCTGCAACAGCAACAGGGGCTCACAGGCCATGGCCAGTCACGCTCCTGAGAACATCCAGGCTTTTACTGGGAAAACGTTCAGGGAGGAGGGAAATGCCCAGGGTGGAACACAGAGGCAAAGCCCCACAATGGGATTTCATCAGGAGAGGGAACAGAGGGTGAGGAAACACCTCACACAGCCCCATGGGACAGGACATGCTCACTCCTTTCTAACAGCGACCTCTTTTTAACTCCCTACCCCTGGGTGACTTTGTCTCCTCTCTGTGAGCAAACAGCACAAAAGCCTCAGGACTGAGTGAGGCACCAAAGGTCTCAGGGACTCCTGTGGAGAAAGGATCCTGAGATGCTCTGAGCACCCACAGTGCATGGGATCCTGGGCTGCATGAGATAGCCTCACTTGAAAGAAAGAATTGGTATTATGTTCAAAATGCAGGGAAACTGCCACTTCCATGAAGGCTTACTCAGCATAGCAACTTATCAAACACGCAGACAGCAAGGAAGAGTCCTCCAGTCCAGCACCTAACTCACAGAAACATGGAAGCAATTTGGTTGGAAGAGACCTTTAAGTTCATCAAGTCCAACTGTTAACCATCATTGCCAGGTCACCACCAAACCATGGCCCTCAGCACCACATCTACACACCTTTTAATCCTCTCCAGGGATGGTGACTCAACCACTGCCCTGGGCAGCCTGGGCCAGGACTTGACAACCCTTTTCGGGAACAAATTCCTCCTCATGGCCAACCTACACCTCCCCTAGCACAACTTGAGGCTGTTTCCTCTTGTTCTATTGCTTGTTCATTGGAAGAAGAGACCAAACCCCACCTGGTTCCAGCCTCCTTTCACAGAGTTTCTATGTAGTGAGTGAGAAGGTTTCCCCTGAGCCTCCTCTTCTCCACACTGAATAACCTCAGTTCCCTCAGCTGCTCCTCACAGCACTTGTGCTCTAGGCCCTTCACCAGCTTTGTTGCCCTTCTCTGGACATGCTCCAGCACCTCAACTCAGAGGACCATTGAGGACAGGAAAACATTCTAGCATCCAAATATCATGTACAATGGTACTGGTGGGTCCACTCCCTGAGCTCCCCATACCTCACACCCTGAGCACCCACACCTCCCCAGGGCTTCCTAGGGAGCCCAAGTGAAGGGGCTCTGAGCAGCTCTTGCTCCCCTCACAAGCAGCCAGTGATTCTCATCGGCGGATCTGAGCAGTGATAAAATTTCTCCTGTGCCTTATGAGTTTGCCATTTTATTCTGTGGCAGCCAAAAATGCACTGGCTGGGTCAGGCCTGTGTTTGAACGAAAGGTCGATGAGCAGCTTTCCTCATCTTCCATTTGCAATTCAAGCACGGCTCTGCTGTGTGCTTTGGGGCTCCCTTAGCTCCCCTATCTCCAAGTGAATCTCCAGGCTGCAGAAGGCCTGGCAGAGCTCCTCTCCCCCCGAACAGCCAGCTTATCCCAGAATACATGAACTGCTGGGATTTGCTTTCTCTCTCTTGCCAATAAGCTGCAGTCTGACAGCAGGTTTTTCTCTAGTATGGGGAGAGGTGAGAGGCACAGAGGGACCAGCTTGGCAGTGCTGGGCTTAAACAGACTCTTAAAGTGGGCTCTACAGGAAGCACTCCCTGTAAGCCTTGGGCTTCACCTGCCTGGCTTGGGCATCTTGCTCCTCCCTGGTGGGAACCTTCCTGCACACGTTTCTACAGAGGCACAGTGCTCAGTGAGCACCAGCACAGCAAGCAAGACTCAGAAAGCAGCACGCACTGAATAGAGAAATGCAGACTTGAAGGCTGTAATGGGACAAGCTTCCTGTTGGCCTCATTTCAGAAGTGTAGTCCTTCACTCCAGCAAGAATGACAAGAGGAACTGGACTCTAAACTGGGAGAGACTGGAAGATTCCAGCACAAAAGTAATGTGCTGTTTGATCACTGAGAGCTGCCAACAGCTTGTGAGCTGGCCCTTGGTCAAGCCAACAGGCTGAAGGCAGAGCATGCTCAGGCTCCAATGGAGCTGCTGGTGGCCCGTGCTCAGCACAGCAGCACAGATCCCCAGGCAGCTCCACCAGGGCCTCACCTCTGTTTGGCCAAGGTGTTCCCCGTGATACGTGGACAGAAATCCTCCTCCTCCTGGGGAGGTGCGGGATTCACTGGAGGCAGGTGGGCTGTGCTCACAGGCACTCCTCCTGGGAGGTGTTCCTGCTCCACAGCTCCAGGGCTTCGCTGTCAAAGACCAAACACAGTACTGGCTTTGAGCTGCCATGGCTCTTTTTGTGTGGCTTCTGCAGCTGCCATTATCTACCCACCAGAAAGCAGTCCTAGCTGTCTCTCTCCTTCCCTGCCTTGTTCCTCCCCATGCAGGGCCTCACAAAATCCTTGAGCTGCTGCTGAGCATTGAGCAGATCACTTCTGGGGCTGCTCTTCTCCAGGCTAAGCAGCCCCAGGGCTCTCAGCCTTTCCTCACCTTGGCTCACAAGTGAGCATCTACAGTGACAGTGCCATGGGAATGTCTGTGCATTGTGCTTTGGGATGGGTGATAAATGACAGCACAACTCCCATTCCACCCTATCCATGGTCTGTGAACATGGGAAGAGTGACACACGAAGGTCTCTGTGTGAGGCAAGTATCTCACCAGCCAAGGGGATGAGAGAGAGATGCAGCAGGAAAAGCTCAGTGTAAAAGAATCTGGCAAGATCACTGAGTCCAACCATTAACCAGCACTGCCAGGTCACCACTAAACCATGTCACCAAGCACCAAAGCTACACATTTCATGGGGACAGCTGCAACTGCAAATGTTTTCCAAAACGAAACTCTCTGTCCCTCTCCGTGTGTGCCCACAAGAGCCGAGTCCCTCGAGACGTCTCCACAGGGTTGGTACTGGCTCTCTCCTGCACTCAGCACATGGCCTTGTCTCCTGCAGAGGCTTCTGGAGCCCCAGTTGGGTTGTTGTGGTGGGAGGGTCCTTGGGGTGCTTTTACGTCAAGGGAAGGGCAGTATGAGAGGTACGAGAGTACCTCTGGGCAGGTGCCAACACAAATCGATGGGGTGCAGGAGTGCTCCAGGAAACAAATGCACTAATATTGAAACCAGTCAGTGCACAGTGATGCTCCTGATAAATCAGATAAACTGGTTTATGGCGTAAGAGACCTGAGCCAGACAGACTGCCTGCCTTGTGTGCCCCAAACTCTTTAGACAGCAGAGTAAGATAGTCTCCAAACTCTACCCAGTGTCACGTTATACAACGAGCTGCTCTTACCTGGAAGGGCAAAGCTGTCCCACGGCTAGCATGCATGAAGTGAAGGCCTCGGTACACCCAGCAGCCCTCCCCAGGAGCCACTGAGCAGGACCCCAGCAGCATGGGGCAGGTATTTGTGCAGGGGAAGCAGCAGATCTTACCCAGCAGGCCTGGTGTCCGCTATGGCTCGGTCTACGGGGATCAAATCGCTGAGGTAGACATTAAAGTTTCCTTCTTTCCATCGGCTTTTTGCTTCTTCTTGTTTATCCTCAGGGACTGCAACAGGGTGCCCAAACTGGCCAGGAGCTCGAGGGTCTCTGGGGAAAAGCGTTGCATCCAAGGACAGGACCCTGTGTGTTCCCTGGGTGCCACCTGCCTGCTTGTGCCCATCCTTGTTGGCAGCAGGTGCCCTGGGAGCTGCTCCTCCCCTCGCATCCAGCGTCCGCCCGTGTGGTAATACAGCTCCAGTGGCGGCATGGGCAGGACGGGCATCGCCACCGGTTGTGTTGGCAAGCTCCTGCTCTTGGTACTTCCCTTGTCCCTTCGTGAAGTTCCCCGCAGAAATAGATCCCAGGCGCGGGGCTGGAGGGCTGACAGGTTTAATCCCCTCTTTGCTAATGAGGATGAAGTGATTTTCGGAAGGACTTTCTCTCTGTCCCAGTTTGGTTTCCTCCGGCCCCGCTGCCCGGCGAAGTTGGCTGGCTTCCCCCGGCGGCCCAACAGGTCGACGCGAGCTCCCGTTGCTGCTGTGCCTGGCTCCCTCCAGAACGGCCACCCCCGCCCCGGCCCGCTGGGCAGGCTCGGTGGCCCCAGGGGCAGGGGAACGTGGCCGGTCGGGGGGGCGCGGGGCGTGCGCTGCCTCCCGCAGCCGAGCGCTGCTCCCCGCGGGGTCCGCTACGAGCCCCTCCTGTGCCTTCGACGGGGCTGCTACGCTGGCTGCCGCCGTCCCTGCACCACTTGTCCGGCTGACAGCCGTTCCCGGCAGGGCCGGCCGAGCCCCGGGGTGCTCCTCGGGTTGCACCTTGTCCCCAGGGACGGCGGCCGGGGGGGTCGGCGGCCGTGGAGCCGCCCGGGCGGGCAGGGGACTGCCTCCTGCCCTGCGCCGGGGAAGCCCCGGGGGATGTGCCCGTGGGCTGCCCCTTAACCCTGCCGGCCCCTGCCCGCGCCCCGCCGCCTCCCGCAGCAGCCTCCCGCCGGCGTCGCCGAGGGAGAGGCGGAGCGCGGCCATGTCGAGGAGCAGCCAGACGACGGAGGCGGCGAAGACGAACGCCAGAGCTCGGCCGCTGCCGCGGAAGAGCCGCCGCAGCCCGCTCATCCCAGGGCTGGGGCGGAGGGAGCAGCCCGGCCGCCGCCGCCACGCCGTGC